>VXBH01006129.1:1246053-1268485 GCA_013400035.1 Rynchops niger
GCTGGGGTGCGCGCGCGCGCGGGCCGCCACAGTCCGCCCGGTGCGCGGGAGTCCTGCGCCGCCCCCCAACCCCGTGGAGCGCGCGGGGTAACGGCCGCCGCCTCAGGCCATGGCGGACCCCCGCCTCCCCCGCCCTGGCCACCGGGCAGCCCCGCGGCCCCTTCTCTTGCCTCGCCCCGGCGGCAGGGGGTGAGGGTATGGGTGCGGGGGGGGGCCGCCTGCCTGCCTGCCTGCCCGGAAAGGGGGGGGCGGCGGGAAACGCTGCGGGGCGTGAGGGAGCTGACGGAGGGAGGTCAGCTATCGCAGAGGGTAGCATCAGCGAGGGGAAAGAGAAACTAGGAAAAGCAGGATTAATTAAAAAGAAACCACCCCTATATCCGAAACAGTTGTTCCGAGAGGCGATTGCCAGGCGCTTTCTGTAAGAAATGGTGGTGCTCTGCCTGACTTCCTTCATGCTTTACACGGAGTACGTGATTTCCATCGTCCCTCTGAGGTACGGCTCGGCCTAATTGGCTTTCCAAGCTGCCGGCAGGTGAGCAGGGGCCCGTACGCTGGCTGGTGAAGCCCCCTGCCCCGCAGCCACCGGCACCTGCCAGAAGGTACCCCCGACCCAGCCTGCAGGGCCTGCGAGGCCGTCATCTGTGGGAGGGGAGCCTTGCCAGCCAGGTGGGAGTCACCGTGGGTCCTAACGTGCAGACTTGAAAATAGGGATCCCATTCCTCCTACGATAGAAAAGACAGGCATCCTTGGTTTTAGTGGGGTGTTCAAGTCGGTCTTTGCATTTCCATAATTCAGGAAGTTTCATCTTAAATCAAAAGACAGCTTTTAGATGAGTTTGTAAAATCACCCAGTAAATCAATTGGTTTGGGGAGTGTGATACTCTTTCTCGCTCTTCCTGTATTTCCTTTCTTCCTGCATCTCTTGGATTCTTCCTCCCTACAGTGAGCAGGTGCTGTCTAACAACGGACAGTCCCTCCATCCAGTAATTGCTCCACTGTAATTGTTCAGGTACATTAACGAAACCTTTCTCTTTTGCGACCCGTGCTGTAGACAATTCATGATGCTCAGTCGTCCGCTCAAGCATACTGCTGTTCAACTCCTCCGGCACAACTGTTTCAAACTTTGCTAAGCCATACGTGACCTTTGAGACAGACAGGATAGTATACTTACACGAATACGTTTTGTGCACTAGAAACTGAGTTTATTTTGCTAAGTTTAATACCAAGTTAAATATTTGACCCTTTTGCCTACAGTTGCTAAAACAGGGATTTGCCACAGGAAAGTGAAAGACCATCTCTGGCGGCTCCATCAGCAGTATTTACTGCAATGCTTAAGTGCTGGGATCACGCGAGGGAGCTGCACGATCCTTTCCCCCCTCTCCCAGACTCTCCACGCTACCTCTATGTCTGTCCGTTGTTAAAGTTATTCATCTCTCCCCTATAGCAGCCAATTTGGAATAATTTTTAAACACCTTTCCGAAATCAAAGAGCAATGTATTTAGGAAAATAGTTCTGTGTACTGAGGTTCAGAAAAGAACTCTTCTCCTATGTATCTGTAACAAGAACTAGGAGGATCTATCTAATATTAAAATCCGGGCGTACGTCTTACCGTGGTGCAAATCAAGGCTTTAGCCACCAGTGGGGCACCCCGCGGTCTGGTCGAGTCAGAGCCTTGCCACTTTCCCTGCCATTTAGATATTACCCAGTATTTTGGCCATACAAGGTATGAGTTCTTGTTTTAAAACCTTCATCAGTCTGTTTATATTCTTCACTGCTAGAAAGTGAAATTATAAATAGGAATGGGGGATTGTTCTAAACATATTGTACAGGAAAACTGTTTCTGCGAAGGGCAGTCAGTTTTGTCAGCTTGGTACTGACGTTTCTGATGCTGAAATTTCCTGAGAATGCTTTTTAGAAAAGGTAAGAGATCAAGTCCAGTTAAAATCAATCCACAACAGATGGCATAATTATTTCTGAAATTGAGTTTAAAAATCAATTTTCCGCAGGGGAAACTGGTGGCATTGGCAGCTTTAAAAACACCACTTTTCCATAAAACATTCAACTGGCAATTTCTTTGTTATTTTTCTAGACAGAAGGTCTGTCAGTCTTCAGATTGGCAAAAACAGGGGTAGCATTCACTGGCCAAAGGACAGTCCTTGGGAGCTCCCAGTCTGAGCTTACACCCACAGCTTTTCCTGCTCAAACAATTAGAATTTAGATTAATAATGTGTCAAGGAAATACAGAAATTCACCCTATTTCACGAGGTTTGTGCATTGTACTTTTCCTGCTCAGACTTATCAGCTGTGTGCCATAGTACAATAATTTCAGCAGCCAGATGTAGAGAAGTGGACAATGCTGGATTTGGAAGTAAATTCCACTGCAGAGCCTCAGCATAAAGCCAGAGCTGTGATCAGTACACAACATGGCTTCGCTCAAGTGAAGGTTCTCAGCACTTGTGTCCCCCACCCTGCCATGAGTGCTTGTACTATGTAATAGCTTTAAAAAACCCCTTTTTGTTTCCAGTATAGTAGTCCAGCTATTGATGTTTATTTGGAGGAGTGCGTTGGAAACTGTAGTGCCAATATTCTAGTTTACTATCTTTTTCTTCTGTTTTAAATGCCAGTGTAACTCCAAGTCTGGTTTAAAAAACAAACCGAACGCAAAACACTATTCTTTAATCAGAAACATCAGCTCTGGGAGCTCAGAATTTATGAACAATCCTAAAATAACAAACAAGTATAATCATTCAAGTAGAAGAAAACGTATTGGTAACAAAATGGGTTTCAGGTCAAATTCTTCAAAGACTATAGTGAACTCGGGTTGCTTAGCTTGCACATGTGTGCAGTTACGAAAAGCTGTTGTGCCCTGATGTTTTTCTTTTCAATCCGCAGAACACAAACAGCTGCGCTATCAGTGTTGAGACTCCCCTGGTTTTCCAGGTTGTTCCCGTCCTTTCTTCAAGATAGCACCAGCTTTTTTACTTCCTAACAGCTCGTCTATTTAGGAGTAGAGAGCAAACATGACATTTGAGATAAGGGTATGAATAAGAGGTGCCTTAGTGGTTCATGAGTTCTAGCAGCCTTGCAAGATTCGGATAAGGCCTTTCCATAACAGAAATCCATTGAAAGAGACAGCCCACCCTGGCATTTAAATTTTAAAAGCATAGTGAGCTGCGTTACAGTGGAGCATTATTGTAGGCTATGTATTAATCTTACATACTGAAATAATACATCTTTGGAGACTTGGTAAGGCTTTTTTTTTTTTTTCTTTTCAATAACCTATTAAAAAACTGTTCATTTATAGTGATCATGAGTGTCTTAGAAGAACATTTACACTTGAAGAAAAGTATCTTAGCCTAGGCAAAGCAATTCTGAAGTTTTTTAAATAATTCTTTTAAAACTGGCAAAGACTGCCATATTAAATCAATTTTTTGACTAAGTTGGAAAAAGTGCATCCTTGATAGCATCAGCAATTTACAGATCTTTCAGTGCTCTGAATAAGAGAATTAAAAATGTATGAATATATGTTCACATGACATACATGAGTCCATACCTACTAGGGAGACAAATTTAATCTTATTTAATGCTACCATATGTCTGTTATGAAACTATTTTTTGATAACTTGTGACATAAACTGTAGAAAGCCAAGACCATCTGAGGCTCCAAGATACTTCAGAAAAAATACTGGTTCTGTTTCTTCCCAAATCTACTGTTTCCTATGCTTTGTGGAAAATTCAGTAGAAAGTAGTGATAAAAAAAATCTGCTTTTCTTAAGATTTTTATAATACTGGTATATAGTCACTGCGTGTCTTTAGGGTCTTGATTCAGCAAAACACCTAGTCTCTTGCTAAGGTCCATCTTTCTTCAGGGTACCTTTCAACCGCTTGCTTAATCTTTATGCTGTGTTGAAACCTGAGGCAAAGAATGGGCTTAAGTGTTTTTCTGCACAGGTATAACTTGCTAATTTGAGACAGGAAACCTACCTTGAAGTCCAAACAAATGACTTTCCTGTTCCAGACGCAAATCAGCCATGACTGTTTTCATAGTAAAACCCCTTGCAGAACGTCTTACAGCTCTTTCATTTTCCAGCTACTGATTTTAACTTCTTCTGTCTCATTGACTTCAGCCAAACCCCCTTCCTTTATACGCTTTGTAAATGTGAGAGTGCAAACTGCAATATACTTAATCTTATTATATATGTTAACACACAAGGTACGGTAATTATATTGTGTTTAAATTCCCCCAAATGTGGAGGACGTTACTGGTAGGTGGCTAGCATATTTTAAAAAATAACCCAAAGTACCCTCTAAACCTAAATGGTTCAAGGTATTAGATTTCTCCATCATCTTCTGGCCTTCTGCCCCACTGCTGTAATTACCTTAACTCCTCACTTAATAATAAAACCCTGAACAAATCCTGTGCCTGCTATTAAGTAAAATTAGAGCTTAATACATGTTCTCTGCATTTTTTCTTCTCTTCAGCTGTGGTGCCTGACAGCTTGCATGGTACAAATGAAACACACAAAGCCTTTAAACCATCCCATATTAAAAAAAAAAAAAAAAAAAAAAAAAAGTAACTCAGAGCTTTCTAATGCTGATATGTACTAGAAACAGTAAATTTTGATGAAGAGCAATACCAGATTCTTTATTTCTGTAGAAAACTCACTGGTGTAACAAAACAGAACCAATCATGTGAGCTTATATAAGCACCCTACTGGTTTGTTTCCTCCTGGATCTCATGCAAGCCCTTGCAAGGAGAAGGCAGTTCAGATTCCAGGTCCACTCTGTCCGAGGTCTGTCCAAGATTGCCAGCAGGAGTGAAAATTGCAGCAATACATTTCACTATGTAAGCAGCTACCCTCTAGCTACTGCGTCAAAATCACCAAGCTCCTGTTCTACCTGTGTGACTTCCAAGTTCCATGGTGAGCTATATTCCAGTCATCATCTCTCAAGGTTTTACCTTTTCTGTGGGAAAAGATCACTTGCATATGCCCACAGTTAAAAATGTTTCAGTATCACAGAACCAAATATTAAGAAATCCTGAACTTCTAGCCCATCAGCTCACTAGAAGTAAGAAAGGTCATCTCATCTCTAAGCTAAAATGCTCAATACAACTAGGAAAACCAATACAGAAAATACGGTGGTTATTCTTGAAAACAACCAGCTAGTATCTCAGCTGTTTTCAGCTACTACAATATTACGCAGAGGTAGAAGAGCAAATTGTGGGAAGTTTGTTAGGAGTTGCATAATGAACATACTTATTGTTGGTACTTTTTTCTTCTCAAGATCTTCTGTTAAATAACAAAATAGATTAAGAAATCTGTTCTTCCATCAGGAGGGCACCCATTCGGCGAAATACACACAATCCTCCAGAACATAACCCACAGAAACTATAACCCCAGCTAAGCCAAACGCAAATTTGCGCTTAAATTTAGGCATAGGAAAGTTCTATATTGGCTTTACTCACACGCTTAAAATTAAGCATATGTTCTAACACTTTGCTGGATTAGGGCCCATGTCAGCAAAATAAATTTATTGGGAAGAAGTAATAAAAATGCAGCTTGCAGTGAGGGACAGCAGAGCCATTCACAGCTACAGAAGCTTTAAAACACTAACTGGTATTTATATATTTAAAGAAGAAATCAGGCGTTAAACAAAACATTTCTTTTAGATAGCTATCTAATTAGTCTGCTACAGAAGCACCTTTTCTTAATTTGATGAAAAACATTTTTTTGCATCCTTGCATCCCCAAAAGCAAATTGATCTACACATCAAGGAAAAAAACTGTTTTGCAAGCACAAGCTTCAAAAGCAATTTTCCCACTGTTTAGTAACAGCCTGGCTGTTCCAGAGATACCATTGCATTCCCTGGAGAAGAGGACAGACAGGAGGCCAAGCTTTTTAAACAGTGAGCGTCATTACACACACGCACCTGAATTCGCTCATTTGAGTGTATATACTTGTATATAATTGCATAGATGCAATACATGTCAGCTGACTAATTCTTTTGTATGCATTGTGCACTGATGTGCATTTATTTTTAATGCTAAGATCCTCTCTAAATATTTGGTATTGTACGTCTAGCATTTAAGAAGAACTTACATAATTTGCAAAACCAGAATGGATACAATTCTGCTAGACTGTGTCTATATTAATTTTATTTTTTCCAGCAGAAACTTTCTGTTGCTAACAACAGTGCGGCAAAGTATGAATTCTAGTGCAGATGTAGTTCCTTTGGCGTTTCAAGTGCAGTGCTATCTGGCCCTGTTCAGAAGACGCCAGTGGTCACAGCAGCTTACTCTGCACGAGCGCTTTGCCTCTTCTCAGTAGCAGCGGAGCTGTACCAATGGGCAGTCCTCTCACTAACAGCCTTACACAGAAAACGTGTCAAACTCACAATAACAGCATCATTTATTCCTTTAGCGTTATATCACACCTGAATCACCGGGCAATGCACATGCATTGTATGTTCTGCTTTTTCAAGAGGAAAATCTTTCATTCAAAAGACAAGACACAACCGTTTGGTTTTGAGTGAGCTTTTTCTCCCATCTTCAGTAGTCCTCTCCTTACAGCCAATTTTCTGAAGGGGACAAGGCCGCTGAGTACGCAGCCTGCAGGTCTTTGTGCTCATCCCTCACTCCCAGCCACAGCCTCTGAGCCCATGGGACAGTTCCAGACAGACACATTTGTAATTCTCAAATTTTTCAGAAAATAAGTGTCTGGGGTGCAAAGAGAGACAGTACTGTCCCTGCAAAAGGGAAGAATAATGATGGGTCTTCCCTCATCCTTATGTCACATGAGAGATTCCACTGGAAACCCCAGCTTTGAGACACAGAAAAAATTGGTTTCATGACTCCACTTTACCAAATTCCTGATTTCACTGTGATTCTCAGTCCTCTTTATATATCTTATTTGCACAGTCCACTACTCAGTGAAGACCTGTTCAGTGTCCCAATGCCCTACAGTACAAATAAACATTAAACAGGAAATTTATTGACGGCATAAAACTTGTGAGATCACAGATGGGAAGAAAAATGGTTCCAAGAGACTGTTCTCTCTGGTAATCTTTATGGACACTTATGGGACCCTAATTAGCAGGGTTTGTCAAAAAAAAAAAAAAATCTGTTCTTCTTCCTGCTTTTATGTCAGATGTTGCCTTTTCTTCAAAATTCACCCCTTTACCACCACTTCTGAGGTCCCATTTTGCTTTCTACAGTAATGGCAGTGATTCGTACAGATACCATTAATGAAGTTAAAGTTTTTAATCATTTTTAAAATCGCAGACTTCTAATAAACCACTGTGCTGCCTGTTCAGTTGGAAAAATCAGCACTGTGGAACCCATAGCACATACCAGTCACGTCCCACTTCCATTGTATGCCTGTCATCTTCTGCCAACGGCCATGACGCCTGAGCACAAATTGAAATTGTGTTGTGCTGCACGTTTTGTGTCGACAGTGCTGCAAAGAAGCCTTAGCACTCACCTGCACATGGACCAGAAGTGTGGCAGAAAGGAAAGTTTGATTTATTTGCAACAGCAGCAAGGTTGGGGCTACCTCAAGCTGTCCAGCTAACTTGTATGCAGAAACCAGCCCCGTACACCAGGCTAAGACGTGAGATGGCCAGAATGACAGCTCAGTATCACCAACAGTTAACTCAGTGTTGTGTTTTGAAATAGCTGTAGTAATGGAACCATAAAAACTCCCACCAGGTTGAGCTCTCCAGTTTGGGAGCTTTTTCCTAATGTACTACATATTTTAAAGCTTAATCATCAGCCCTTCTCCAAGCAAAACTCCTACCCATTCCAGTTAATCTTTGTCAGAATCAGTCCTGGTACTGGGTAATAGGCTGCAGTTAAAGTGTAAATTAAAAACAAGTTTCTAATCATAGAAATTAAGTTCTGAAATAGTCTTGCTACAGTAATGGGGAGTGAAAACCAGTTTCAAAATGGACTAAAAATGTATTATTGCAGCTTCATTGAACTATGTTCTATTGAACTTCATTGAACTATGTTCAATGAACCATAGAGGTCTCATCCCATTCAATTTCCTAGCTACCAAAATTAAATACCTGGTAGTCATCTGAAATTTGTACATGTCTTGAAGTGTTACCGATTAAAATAATTGTCACTGACTATTTATTTTAATGAGACCATCACCCTCAAAAAAACCAGAATATTTAAACCACTGTTAGTAGCTGGGGTTTTTTTTAATAATAAGTCACTTGTCAGCTCACTTGTAAATACCTGATGCCCAACAGCGTAAAGAGACTTTGTTTTTAATTTCAAGCGTTTCAGTTTTATTTTTGGAGTAATATTTTTATCCAAAAATCTTGCTACAGTACTATTCAAAAATTTTTGTTCCAAATGGAGGTCTACAAAGGCAATGCATTTATTAAATTACAAAAGCACCTCTACGTTCCCAAGACAATAAATATTCAAGTAGTAAGTGTGTTTCAAGTATGATTAGTCTTCTTAGGAACTGGGGTTACAAGTCAGTACTTTCACATCTAAACTGGCTTCTACCCATCAGTTTACGTAGGAGAGAAAAAAAACCCCAAATAACATACAACAAAGGAAAAGAAAGTTAGGTTTTGGTTATTATTTCAATTGTAGTTATCCTACCCTTTAAAAAAAAAAAGATCATGATGAATGAAAAAAAGATGTGGAAAACAATTAAGACACGGTATTAAGCTGCTACAGCTAAGACTCATAAGGTACCTGTATAAAGAACACGTAGCACAGCATGCTGCACGACAGGAGGACAGAATTGATTTTTAAAGTTAAGGTGCGCTAAGTAAACAGGTTTGGGTTTGGTTTTTCTTTTGTAAGAAATCATTAATTTAATCCCTCCAACTTTTAGTTTAAGAATATATAAGCCATACATTTTGAGTCACAATTCCAGCTACTTCAATTGACAGCCTTTAATTCTCATACCTGTAGCATAAACAAATTTGTAGTTTGCAGCTTAGGATATGCAACTTCAAAAGAGGAATGACGTGGACTGCATGGCCATGTATCTGGGTAATATAACTGCAAGTGCTTGCTGTTTCTTTTAGAGGTATGTTGAGTTGTACGGGAAAATTATATATATGTAGTCACCCTGAAGCAATGTAGCGATGAAAAAGCAGTATGTCCTATCATTTTAGAATGGAATCAAATAGAAACGTTGTTAAAGGGAGGGAAAAAAGGTTGCAGTACATTGTGTAATTTTCTGCTGAAATGAAAGGACACACTGTCATAGATGATGCAATAAAATAATAGCGTACAACATTAAAACACAGTGCATTGCAATAAAGGAATTGGCTTGCAGATAGTACACCTACGTTTCTTGGAAAGTGTCTCATATTGCAGTTGTCCCACTAAAATGAAGAAGTCTTTCATGGATGTTTTGGGGCAAACATTCCCTTCTATTCGTATTGATTTGTAATAATTCCTAGAAGTTGCTCTAACCATCTTAGAGAAACAGTAAAAAGTAGATGATTTTGAAACAGCAATAATTGGATACAACTTTTAATAAAAAATGTGTATATTACTTTAGGAAGTACTTTTAGCAGTATTGTGGTGGTACCACTTCTAGGCGCTGAAATTAGGCTGAAAATAGCTATTGAAATATAGGAGAGTTGCAGTATCTGTGTATCAGTTTATGTCGTCTTGAGATAATCCAGTGCCCTGCCTTTAAATATGCAGATTGGATAATCACAATGTTCAAATGTACACTTAAAACGTTTTGCTGAGCACAGCTCCAGTGTCGCTGTAATGTAGCTAGCAGAGATACTTTCTGTTCTGGTTACCTGGCCAAGCATTAAGTTAACACAGCTTTTGATCTTTGAACTTAAGGAAAAAATCAGTAGTTTAAAAGAACTTGTTTAAGAAATCAGTTATGTATTTTAAGAGGCCTCATTACTGTGGTTTTGGTACAAATAATAAAGATTTTAAACTGCACCAAGTCTATGGTGCTGTGAGCATTAATTCCTGGTTTAGTACTAGCTAGGAGAACATTTAAAGTGTAAATCTGAAGGCTTTTGGCCATTGACCTTGTGGACCTGACTGGTGTAGATTGTCATGATGTCCTGTGTTTGTGGCATGACTCCAGGTAGTATTAGGCAAAACTGTTTGGAGCGTCGTACCGGCAGCAACGCGTACTGCGACAAATCACCCTGTGCGAGCAGAAACTCTCCCATCTGGCTTATAACAACCTATGCAGAAGTGGAGGCAGGAACAGGAGGCTGCTGGAAGTACCAGGTAGCGGTTTGTGGTGCACAGCTACAACCCCAGCTGGCTCTGCAGCCCATCTCGAAATAGACCCCTTATTAATCAAGATAATTTTATGACCAGAGTTCTCTCATGTCACTGCTTGACACACAGTACCTGGACCGTGGTGGCAACACATGCCTTAAAAATACCCTGCTTAAGAATGCTTAAGGAACACATACTGAAAACAGTACAGTGTGTCTTTTAATCACATCGCATAATGCAGAGCAATTGCTTGCATGTGATCTAAACCAAGTATTGTTTATATTGCTGCTCTGGCAAACTTAAAGGGGTGCATGTTGGGGGAAGAGTTAATGTTGTTGTCTTATTTTGATGGGAAAAACAGAGAATAAGAAGTGAGCGAGAGACTCCTGTCAGGAGTAATGCCTGAAACACTGTTAATAAAGATGTTTGTTGAGTGCTATAATTCCTAACATCTCAATTCTGTAGGAAGATGCTCACCTGTAAAGTATTTATGTCTTTTTGTGGGAAGTAAAATAATAAATAACGTGCCATCCACCTAACTCTGGAGACATTACAAATGTCTTAATTAAAAGGAAAGCATGTAAGACGGCACAGCAACAGGGTTGTAACAAACAAATGTACGTGTAGAAAAACCTCTCCAATACCAGAAAGGGCAGCAGAATTACCTGGGCAAAGGATGGGTCCTTCCCACTAGTGCAGACCAGGTTCCTTGGCACACATGAAGGAAGCCCAGGCTGAATGGAGGCACACTGCGAGCATGGAGTCACTGGCATGTGGCATGCATACAACGCAAAACAACCTGAAAACACAGAAACCCCTCCCCCCAACAACAGGAAAAGCTGGGAAATAGGTCAAATGCATCACTGAATTTTTTCAAACTACAAAACAGTTCCGACATATGAACATGTTTTCTCTTTCATGATACTCTCAACGTAACATTTCTGCCTTGTATTAGATTAAATTCTAACCATTATTAGAATTCCTTTAGTTTCCAACATGCTTAAACCAAAAGAAATTAAAATTTCTACTGATGTTTACTGGTTCATTTCTACTAGTGTAATCTCCCTTAGCAAAGATATACAATCCTTAGATTTGAACTTACGAACAAGCAATTCTCCTTGTTATTTGTGCTTCTGTGTTTCCTTTTAAAATTCAAAACCTATACCTTTTAATTGTGCAGGGCTTTTTTTTTTTTTTTTCCTTCTTCACAGCTTATTAAAAACATTTCTACACAAGGCCAGTTCTTGGCCATCATTCACATTTATTTGTTTCAGTTCTTTTTTTTTGAAAGTGCCTGGCTGACACGTGTTCTCACCTTCATGAAACGATCCGTTTTTAAAACAGGAAGAACTTCCGAGTAAACAATGTCATATTAGGTTTTATAAACAAGATTAAAGTCAGCAAGATACAGAAAGTAATCTTGCCCTACTCAGAACTGGCTTTCAGAGTTCAGCATGGCCTTAGACCTGTTTTATTGAAACCAGAGAAGAGCAACAGCGAAGGATTAGAAGTCAGAAAAATGCAGCCTGTGAGGAAAAGATTGAAAGGACTGGTGCTGTTTGATCAAGAGAAGAAAAGGCTGAGGGCAGATAAAATAACAATCTTCAAATACGGAACAGTTGCTTTAAAAAAAAAAAAAAAAAGGGTTTCAGTTGCTGCAAAGTTTGTGGCTAGACCTCAAGTGAACCTTTCTAAACAGCGAGTGCAACAAAAGCATTGGGGAATTCACACCGTTCCATCTTTGGAGATTTCTACAAGCAGGTTAGCGTCTGTCAGGAATGCTGTAGGTATAGTTCATCCCACAGGGGATGGATTCAATTACTTCTTTAAATCTCTCCACAGGCCTATTTCTATTATACACAATTCTGGTTATACAATAACAATTTGTAATTAAGATGTAAACATTTTTGTTAGCTTATCACAGTTTTTTACTGTTGTGATCAGCTTTATTAATGTAAAACACTACCATTTTAGATACATGCAAGAAAATGTTGTTCAATGTAAACAGAAAAAGATCTCATTTTCACAAAGTCTTACCGTTCACAAAAGCGTATCCCTCTCTTCTTTGCCTCTCCCCTCAGAATAACAGGTGGCAAAGGAACAAGTCATTTTATTCTTTAATGCTATTTGGTATTAGAAATTCTCATCTCATGCATTATCAGCAAGAAGACTTGTCCACAAGTATTCCAACTCCTGTATTCCAATTCATATACAAAGAACTGGAAAGGATTTCCTGGGTCATCAAGCCCAGGTCCCTGTTATCAGAGTCATCCCTGCAGCCTATAATTTATCAAGCTTCAATTTGTTTGCAAAGGTCTGTCTTAAAACGCTGCTTCCATTATACTGACTGGGTGGCTGTTCCAGACCTCTATCCTCTGATGTTTCAAAACTTCTTAAGTTTTCAATGTAAGTGTAGTTAGGACAGTTTATACTGCTTCACTCTTGCCAGCACTTCACAGTGCCACCATTGATTTTTACCTTAAATATCTCCTTTCTCTCTCCCATGACAACAATCCTGTCCTCTTTTTTTTTATTTTTAGGGGTTTATTTTTTTTGTCTCTTCTTTAGCCATCTTTCATTTTCTCCTCTTCTTTCTCCTCTCTTCTTTAGCCACCTTTCACCCTTAAGCACCTTTCATTTTCTCCTACTAATTTTCCTCTTTGCTACGTTAACTTTTGTTTTCCTTGATGTGTTCCTTTGACATCCGGATAGATTTGATCCAATGCTTCCTTGTCAGCAAGAAGATCAGTTGGTAAAGATGTGTACCTCATCAGTATATCATAATCTACTCCTAAAGAATATGTTGTGGTTTACCTTATTTTTAATTTTTCCTCAATATCTTCAGTTCTATTTCCTTCAATATTTACAAGCCTTGCACAGGGTTGTGATACGATCAATGGATCCAACTGCTTATGTTATAGTCTATCTTCTTCCTAATCATAGGCACAGTCTTTGTTATTTATGTCCTTTCCTTACTATCTGGCCAAGCGTCAGCTATTTATTCAAAATCTTTACTTCTAAATTCCATTTCACGTGCTATTTCTTCCAATATGTTCATTATTTTAATGTATTATCTCTGTCCCACCGTTCAAAAGAGCAAATTCAGGTCTTTCAACTTTGCTGCCATCTCAGGTGTGCTCATTTCCATTTCTCGGTGTTAAACACCCTTCTCCTGAAACTGTGTATTCCTCAGTACCTTAGAGGCAATACCATTTTTTACTTACAGCTTCATTTCTTTAACTTGTTTCCATGCTCTCTCTTTCCTCATATGTTGGTTATCAGCACTTATTTAAACCAGAGGACACCAGTCAATATTCTCACGGGCTACATTTTGCACAGTAGCCCACAACACTCACCAGAAAAGAGGCAACTAGGTTGTGGAGCCCTCCTTGACCGGAGAGGGTCCAAGTCATTCCTACATGCACGCTCTGCTCACCCACTCACTACAGGTCGATTCTCATGTAGGGCCTCTGACATCCCATCTGTTAGCCTGAGTTACTCCACAGTTCAAATAAAAAAACCCAACTTCCTGCAGCCAAAAGTGGAAGGAGGAAGAAAAAGCTTGTGTCTACAGCCCAGTGTCAGGGTTTTGGGCGGCTGTGACACCTGAGGTGTAGTTCCCAGGCTGTTAGTGCATTTCGCTCAGAGGTGGTGTGGTGCACGGCACGGGCTGTCCATACCAGCTCTCCATGCATCAGATGCAGAGAGGTGAGTGCTTCAAGGTGAGACTGACAACAAAATCAGCCTGGGCGAATGGGAAATCCTGTGCCTCATTCACATCTCAGTGCCTACGGATGGTGTGGGAGAGAGAAACCCGGCTCCAGATGGAGAAGCAGGTAAGGAAGCTGGCTGGGTGTTTCGCAAGTCGCATGGCTACAGTTAGGCACCTAAATTCCACTTTAAACCAAATGGAAGCACTTCAGTGCTTGCAAAGTTACTTCTTTATCAACAATTTGCTGATAAAACCTGAGTCCAACAAGAAATTAGAGAGAAGCTTTAGGGTTGTGGACTACCTGACTTCACCCACCACTTTAAACTCCCTAAGCTCTGCGGCTCGCCCGTCTGTAAAGGAGCGGTAACACCCTCGCAGCCTTTATGTAACTGCTACTCAATATTGCAGTAAGCTTCCTCCATCTGACATGTAAAGCTTCCACCTGCTCGGTCACCCAAGTCCTGACTTGAACTAACGACTCTTGATACTACAGTGCTATATTTGCTCCCAGCAGGCTGATAACAACGCGTACAGAGAAGCGCCTGATGCAATTTATGCTATAGCCCGAGAAAACAATAGTTTTACACTGGCTGTTTTCACCTAGCAGCAGGATCAGTTTAAGTTTGTTGCTCTCTAGAGAAGGAGGAAACCACAAATACAGTGAGAAATCCGTGTGCCGTGGTGTTTTAAAATGTCAGAGAGCCACTACTGTATCATTAACTATAATTTTAAGCTTTGACAATGCTGTCAATGAGCCTTGGTATTTTGTCATCGCTGCACTATTTGTAAAAATGTGTTTCTCTCCATTGGCTTCTTCTTTCATCTCTGTGGTTGGCAGCCTTGTTATTTGTTTTTCTGCCTAATGGAAACTCTAGAACTACTGGTAGAAGGCGAAATGTTGCTATGAAAAACACATGATTCCACCCCCCTCCTCCCTTAAATACCTCTTTCTTCCTCTCTGTTTAAAAATGAACACTTCACAATGTGAATGAATACTCTTTCCTCCCCTCACAATTTGTTCCAAAGGCAGCAGGAGCTTTTAAAAAGCTGTTTCTCTCTAAACTTACCAGTGAGATAATTCTAGGTCACTGTGAAAAGTTTGTTTCTTTCCACCCTTTTCTCTTTTGCACAGAGACATTTTCACAAATCTCCTGTTATCAGGCAGTGCTGAGGGTAGAGCAACTGTGGAGTCTCTAAAGATAAAGTACAGGAATAAACAAAACATTGTAGCATGCTTTAAAGATTTAATCCTGCTCTTCATTTGAGCATTTCCTTTGCTTTATCCACACAAAATAAATATATAAAAAAGTCCAGCAAGTACAAAATAACGCTCTGTATTCCACTAGCAGCTCATAGGCTTTCTGATTAAGCACCTTTGTAAAGCTCTGGTTATCAGTGAAGCTTCCAAATTTCTAAATCTGGAAATTTTTGTTACTGCCTTTACGCTCATTTACAGGCCTGCAATCTCCATTCCTCCCCCTGCCCTCCTCTTCCTTAACGCATGCCATGTTCCTGGTGCTGTATGCAGAATCAGCTTTCTGGATGTTTCCTCATAAAATACAATGCATCTCAGCTTATCGCCTGTAAATAGCTCCATCTGCTCAAAAAAAATTGTGTCTAAAAAGAAACAAAGAGAGAAAGACCTCCATTCACCTCGCTAGAAGGTGGCCACTGGCAGTACTTGCTGCCTCTCCGTAATGCTCTGGGAAGTCAATTTAATGAACCAGCTGGGCATTCCTTTCCCGACATTGCCTGAGATAACACAGGCTTTATGGTCCCCTTCTTTTCCCAGTTGTCTGGTCACATTAGAACAGGGGATGAGAGTCCAAAGGATTTAAATGCAGCATCAGCAGGGCAGACATGCTCTAACATACATGAGAAAGATTTCCAGGGCTGTTGCTTTCATGAAGGAGACTTTTCACAGTCTTTCATTCGTGGTAGAGGTCGGTTTTAGCACTGTACTAGACACATTCCTGGCCACGGACCAGAAGATCCACAAGGAAAGTTGACCATGGCGGTGGTGTGCTGAATTCAGTGTAACCTTATGAAAACCAGGTCCTCGGGTGACCAGGGACACCCACACTGTGAATTCAGGGTAGGGTTAGGTGGAAGCAGCAGTGGAGATGCTCAGCTGCACCAAGGGGCAGCTGTCCTGAGCAGGGGGCAGCAGAACTCGAGGGTGCACAGAAAACTAGAAATGCCTAGGGCTCCTCAGGTGCTAAAAAGCAAGGTATGTTTTACAGATGGCTCATTAATTTCCACTTCAGTGGTATTTAGGTTTTTCTTTTTGTATGCAGTCCTGTTCCAAAGGAGCAGCAGCTTTTACCTAGTCTGGGAAGTCCAGAAGAGAGGTGAGGTAGAAAGCGGTAGCATCACTCTGGCTTCTCTTGCCTTGCGGGTCATTCAGTGCTGTGGACTCAGTGGGGATTTTAGCCAGAGGTCATGCCACAAGGGCTGCACTCCAGTCCCTAGTGGATACTCTAAACTCAGCTCTTCCAAAGAGGAATGGGATACTTCAGTTCTGACCCACAGCTAAATTAGTAACTAGCAACAAGTGCAGAAACCTCGCAGGTCGTTTTAAGCCTGTCCTTGGGACTTTGGTGTAACCATTGGCATAGAGGCATCAATGCGAGCAGAACACATCGAGATGCCTCAGGGAGGGCAGACGTCTCAGACACAGCACCTCTGCTTACCGCTGACTGCTTGTAAGCTTCTGGGTGTCAGTGAAAGAAATCGTCATCATTATATAATAAAGCATCTGTTTGTTACGTTTTCTGCTCTTAATTTGGCTGATCAAACATGAGTTTTTAAAATTGGGGGTGGCTGGGGTGGGTGTGAAAGCAAAAGGCTGAACCTCTCAATTCATCCAGTTCCTCACAAAAGGTGTTCACCACAGGGTAGCCAAACATCGCCATTATAAGCAGACAGCTCTACCTTTTCCAGGGTGCAAGTGATGAGGGACACATATGCAAGGTGAGATCTGAAAATGTCCAAGAAAATTCTGAAGACGGAAGTTCAGGAAAAATGAGAAGGCACCGTGCAGAAAATGAGACAAACACAACGTGCCTGAGTGCTGGATTTCATCTTCAGAGCTCCAATTTACGTTATAAGGTTGGCAACACCCTAAGTAACCACACAGTCTTCTGTTCCCAAAGTTCTTCTCCCCCAGTTCTCAGAAAGCGTATGAACTGTCAGATAGGATTAAAACAAGTAATATATCGCGAAATGCCAGCTTGTTCTGTTGGTATTAGCAAGGATGTCATAAAGAATGATTCTATCTTGTTAGAAGAAGAGTTTTGTGCCCAAGTTACTTCTAAACTGTGAAACGTATCTATATCCCACACTGAATGTGTGTGTCTAACCAAAGGCCAGAATAGGTATTTAAGAGAGAAACAAAGCAGGCAGCAGTGAGGAAAAAAAGGGATTTAGGAATTAGAAGGAGTTTGCTTTTCATTTCTAGAGGCACAATGAAACTAAGTGGTTTGCATGAGCTACACTGTCAATAGCTTAAAAAGATTAGGAGAAGGGCATTCTTTTTGTGCACATGACCTTTTCAGCAGCATGGCAAATAAAATAAATAAAGAGAACAGGCCAAATCCAGAGGTGGGTTTATATTTAAACACAAAGTTTACATTCAAGTTTCTAGGAGAAGAGTTGGAACAATGTGGAGTAAGCTTGGATCTTCTCGTTCCCTTAAGATTGAATTGCACAGTATTTTTAGACTTTAATACTGTACATGTTTTGACCCAAAATGTAGTTAGAGTCCTCTTTTGTCTTGGATCTCTTCTGACTTATTAGCACTTGACATTCTATAAATTGGGGCTGGCATAGACTTTCATAGACATGAACCCAGAACTGGAGTGGGGCTGTTGGGCTGCTTTTTTTCTTTTCAGTAAACACAGATTTATAATGTGCCAAAACCTCTACAGATCCCTTCAATCAGAAGTCAAGGGGGAGGCTTTCAAAACATTCTAGGCTTTTTTATTTGAGCCACCTCGTGCCGTTTTTGTGCAGGCATTCCTTCCCAGCAAATAGCACAAGAGCTAGCATGCTGAAGAAATAAATATACAAAGGTTACTGAACGTATAACCCTTTCCCTCCAAGCAACCTCCTTCTACCTTGCATGCTACACTGCAGGTTTAAATCGCAAGCATAATTTAATCCCCTCAAAACAAACCAAAGCAAACAAACCCTGTGACGATTCAGAAAAAAAGATTATTGAGTCATGGCAACTTTTTTCATGTGTGAGCTTACTGAAGACCAGAAACTTCCAAAAATGATTTCTGTTTGTTGGAACATTCATGTAGACCTCACCTGAACGTTCATGGGGGGCTCCTGTGCATCCTGACCCCTCCACAAGGAAAAATGTGAAGATTGCTGATGAGAAACACCAAGTTCATCTTCTTGTGAGATTTTCTAATAACCATACCTAATCATATGTAACCATACCGTACGGTTTCTAATAACCATACCTAGCCCTAATGGCATCTTGTTCAGTGCTCTGGTTATATGTGTGGGGTGAAAATGACTTAATAAGGCAAATAGTTCTGTGCCCTAAGGTAAGGTTTTTTTACTAATCTTAAATATGTAAGGCAGATTTTGTGTCTTTAAAAGTGAAAAAACCAAACAGCTTCCATGAAAGAGTTGCTTTGGAAATGTTTTTTGCTCATGTATCTCAGGCATCGCTTACAGTGTCACAAATCCACACCTCTCAGTCTCAAAAACCAAGCTACTTTTTTCATAACTAGCCATCTCTGAAGCAGGTAAACACATCCAAGGAATTAAAACCACCTGCCAGTTACCGTAAGTGGACTGGTTCACTCTAGCTTGCATAGGAAGGAAGGTCAATGGGCTAAGCCTCTATTTCCACTGCTACTCTTCAGGTCATATGAAGGATGAATAACGTATTAATGAAGTTTTTCTAAGGTCAGATCTTGGCTTCTTTTTTTTATTTTTTTTTTTTATGTTGTTTACAAACAGAATTAAATCTTTGGAAAAGATATTTTAATAGAGCTTAAAACACACATGGTTAGAAGACTCTGACCCAGAACTTAATGTTTCATGTGGAACTGATAAAAGCAAACTCTTTGCCTTTTCTTCCCCCTGTGAAAGTGGCATTAGGATTGCACTAGATGTGAAGAGGTGTTAAAGATCCTTTATCTACTACCTAAAGCACATTAATGATCTCCTCTATCTCCAAGGAGAGCAGTACCATTCCTTCCTCAAATCCAGTTGTTTGGATGGTGGACATCGTTGGCAGGGCAGATGTGACTGGCAGAGGAAATTCTCTGTTACAGCAGTCACTGGATGCCATACACCCAGTGATTGCCTTGGGGAGGACGGCTGTGCGCACAAGAAATCCTTAGCATTTAAGGTTTGTCGTTACATTTTCCCATGAAACCGGAACCGAAAGAAGCCCCAGTTGTCAGGAGTCTTTTTAAGTTGACCTTATGATCTAGTAATTCAAAGTGTTTCTCTGGGACTTGAAAAGCATTAGCAATACATCAGGCAATGCAGATATATAAATAAATCCTACACTTTTACTTATCTCTATGTTCATTCTCATACTGCAAACTTTTCAGAGTAAGGACTGGCAGGGGCCTGCCACAGCGCAGCACACCCACTCAGAAAAAGTGGCAGCATTGGTTAAGCATCATAAGAATACAAAATCTAACCCATTTTTCACCTGTCAGCTAAGAGAAAATGCTACCACTAGCATTTTGGGACAGATTTCTCGTCTCCTTTGCTGTGTTAGTGTTGTTCAGTCATTTCTCACGCTACTTTCTTTACGTTAGATTTCTGTTTAATTTATTCTCTCACCTTATATATTTCCCAAGGCTCAAGCTGTTTATTCTTTCTTTAACCAACAGAAATGTTAATTTTCTTTTAATTTTTTGTTCTCTCTCCATTTGTCTTCTGTTCACAAATTCATTTCTTGCTGCTGTGCTTTCTACTTCCTATTTCTGTATCTCAGTTCCTGGCCTTTGCTTCTGACTCGTCTCAGTCTGTAATCTTGTCTTCTTTTCCTCCTCTCGCCCCTTGTTTTCACAGCCTCTCTTCTTGACGTTAGTGCGGTCCTGTGGCACTACAAATAGCCTCCTAAACTCTTGTAGCTGTGTGGTTTTGCATGAGAACACACACACACACACACTCCATTGCTTAACTAATCTCCTTGGGCTATCCTGGGGGTCTCCCCCATTCTCCATGACTGATTCAACTGCGCAGTCACTTTGGGACTCTTAAATGTGCTAAGGAGGCTGGTCTGAGAGTGCCCATAATAAAAAACTCCTTCAGCTTTTCCCCTTCCACAGAACAGAGTTTTTGTCTCTCAGAGCTGTCTTTAAATCTGTGAGTGCCCAGACAGCCTCCTCTCTGATCTCCTGTACGATGCTGGTAGAAGTTTCTCCTCAAGTGCTACCTGCACACGATACCCACATTCAGAGGACCACATGAGAAACACAGCCTTGTTCCCAGCTGAGATTATCTGGGGTTCCTGACCCATGCAGACTAAGCAGTAGCCGCAAAACAGTCTAGTTCATGGTTCACATCAGTTCTCTCTCTCTCTTTGAAATCCTCCAAGCCGTCTCTTTGGGTTCGTCCACCTGCCATCTCACTGTGTCTTCAAGCCCTGGACTGCCTGGGAAAGGCCGCACCACAACCAGCTCCCAAACCCTGGGAGCTCCCCAGACACCCCCGCAGTGGGAGCATCCTTACTGCTATCATTAGAAATGCCCCTCACTATTTTGTCACCATGTTCATCTCAGCTATTCGGAGACGAAAGCCACCCCAAGAAGAGTCGCTAGGCCCCGATTCAGTCCTTTGAGCTCAGTGTAAATAGAGCCCGGTCTGAGCGAGAGCTGGATCTAGTCCTTAATCAGGCAGCGAGTGCGGTAGTATGGCTAAGTATAGTAACCACTTAGTTTACAGTACAGTGACCCAATAATTATGCAAGATAATACTGTACGCACTCAGCTCGCCTGTACCACTCAGGGCACTTGCCAATAATACACGAGCACGTTTCATTATCTCCTTCCCCAGCTCAGGGCTCTTTATAAACGGTCTGTTTTCTCCCGAGATCACTGGAGCTATGACACAGAGGCCTGTCTAGGTATATTTAAACCCGCCGATCATTCCAACATGCTTCTTTAAAAGAAGATCATATTGTTTTTCCTGCTTTCCATTTTTGAAAGGCTAGGCTTTGGCCAGAGGGTACTCTACGTATCTGGCTGCAAATAGACTGCTTGGAGCCAAGCAATGCGGTGCCTTGACTAATTTCAGCATTCACTTAAGCTAAATTATTTATGATACTCTCTGCACAGGCCTTTCGCTGTTGTTGTTGTTTTAATGTTGTAATCTCAGCCAGAATAAAAGGATAATTTGCATGTGTTTGCAGCTACTGCGGTAGCTCACACATGGCTCTGAAGACCGAAGCCAACTACAATATATTCAAAGTTTGAACGGAGTGGCCAGAAAAAGGAAATTTTGACATGCCAGTAAATCATGTCCCTAAGGGTGAGAAAGCTTAACATTTTTACATAAGCAGCTGAAACAACATCAGAAACATTCTCCAATGATACAGTTATTCACTTGTATCAAAAGCTCGTCACCTTCGCTGTAGTAACATAAATCAGGAGGATGTGAAGCTGGGAACGGTCTATTTTCACCTCCGAGCTGGTGTTAGGGTTCCCAGTTCATCACCAGCAGCGCGTGGCTCCATTGCTGTGAGAATGCAAAACGCCGCACAGACAAAGGGAAGAAATACAGCAGGCGTTTTTAAGGAGCCTGCTAGTTTCCAGCAGGCACAAGAGATAAGAAACAAAATAAAAGTTAGAGGGGAATGCAGAGCAGAGAGGTACCCCCTGCTTCACCGGCTGGTGGCTTGCCAAAGAAAACAACAGAAGTAGGGATTAAAGCTTGCAACGCGCGCATTAGAGCAGGACTACCTATTCCTTGCCTTTTCTCCTCTGCAAAGCTGCCATGTGAGGAGAAACATTCCTTTTATTATTTATGGGGACAGCCACTCTTGTTTATTATGCTCGTGTTACCATGCTACATGCCAAGTACAAGCCCTCTTTTTCATAGAGAGGTTTTTCTTTGTACAGGGTGGGGAAGAAAAGAAAAAAAAAAAAAACCACTCTGTTTGCAGGATTAGTGAGGAAATTAAAGCCAGGGTAGAGAAAGGAGGTCTTTCTACAGAGCTGTGATTCTGCTTAGAAAGGAGGTAGGAGCAGAGCACTGCAGTGCCCCGACACCATCGTGCTCCGCGGGATGAGCAGGAGAGATCTGCCTCGGGAGCATCCCTGCTCGCCACGGCATGGCTCAGGCACCCACATCCCTTAACAGCCCAAGGAGCGGAGAACTCACAGTGGAGAAAAGGTGAAACAACCAACAATCTGAACATCAGCAGTTGTGCAGCTTGTAGGAGATGGATCCCTCCCCCCCCGGCCCCTGCCCCCCGTGTTTGGAACAACTTTGATAGGAAGAAAA
>VXBH01006129.1:1268520-1309769 GCA_013400035.1 Rynchops niger
GGCCCTCTTTTTTTTTTTTTTTTTCCTTTTTTTTTTTTTTTCCCCAAGGCAGCTGAAGGACAGCTGACCTATTTTCTGAGTTCTGCAGCACAAGAGGCTCCCCAGCACCTGATCGCTTCTTTGTGCCTGTCCCCTGAAGCATGTTTAATACTGAAAGGCCTGGCCCTGGTCAGCAATTGCAAAGGAGGAAGCCCTCGGCTGCTCTTGGACCGCAGCCTTCGAACGAATGCAGGCAAGGATTTGAAACAATCTACCGAAAGCAAAGTAAATCCCAAGGCAGTGGGAAGGGAAACCAGGCAACAGTTCTTTCTGTGGTAGATGGCAGTGGATTTACTGTCTGGCAGTTCACAAACTGCCTACAGCTGGGGGAAATTGCTAGTTTAGTTCTCCCCTGTTTAACGTGATTACTGGTACTAGTTCATAGGCTTAATTTCCTTCCCTTGAATTCTTCTCCACTAACAAAACCAAAATAATCAAACAGGAAAAAAGCACAATAAAAATCTCTCCAAAACCAGAAAATACAAAATGCATTTTTCAAACCAGGAACCTTCACTCATTCTGTCTTCGGAAGAGATTTTTTTTCTTTTTAACCAAACTATACACAGAAAGAGCTTATTCTGGAAAATGAATACGACGTGTTCTATGGAAGGAAGAGAACTATTTCTCCTTTCTTTTGGGATTTTTTAAAAAAAGACCCTGACTGATGTCCCGTGAGTGTACTATCTAGAAATTTAATATTTGTGTATAGCAGAAAGACAATAAATTTGCAGGGGCCACATGAAAACCTGGCTCAGTCGGGTGGTGAGAAGGTACAGCTCTCCCCAGCCAGAAGAGAGGGATAAGTACGAAGCTCCAGACTTCATCGTAGCTCCCCCACAGAGGCTTGGTCCTGCCAGGAGCGGATGAGAGAGTGAACACAAAGACCCCTCTCTCACACACGATTTTTACGATTTTAGCCTTAAAATACAGGCTTACAGCAACTTAGTTCCGTTTCAGAAACCACTTGTTGCTTCACGCTGGCCTTACAACAAGAGGCTGAGCAAACGTTTTCCTGTTTATCGGCAGCACAAATACCTTGTGACAACAGCAATACTTCAGGTATAGTCTTTTTTCTTTAGCAGCATGATCTGAGTTACAGGACAATTCCCAACAGCCAAAAGAAACACACCATAACAAAATGTATTCCAACAAACTGCATTTTTCGCGGTACGAGGCTGCTAATATAAACACTGCAAGCAAACTATAGGTTTAACATACCAACTTACCCTTGCTTGCAGTAAGTCGCTGAGCTATCTCATCCTTAATAGAGTATTAATAGCTGTTGCAAATAATGTATTTAATACCTTCCCAAGGCAAGCATCTCCAGATTATCGAATCAAAAAGAATGATAACTTTCCATGCTCTTTCAGACTCACCTTGGTGAATTTTGCAGATATGGTTTATTTCACGGTCTGAACACGGATGTTTCATTTTTAATTTTTCTTGTAAAGAGGCAGAAATCACGGTTATGTTATAAACAAAACATCTGATATATGGCAATGCGATACTGATCTCCTCATCCCTGTATTATCTTGAGTCCACTGCAGAATATGTTTTTGCTTGCTGATTTTACTGTCTGCTAAATACATCTTCTCTGTCACTGAGACTATCTATTTAACTTATGTCTTGCTCTGCAACTACTACATTATTTAAACATTTATGATCTTGCTTGCCAACGATTGTCTCCATGTCTCTAACTTGTTAATTAACATTTATTGCCTATCTGATTGTGTTTTACTCGTTGTTGGCTTAATTTAGGTTGAATAAGCCATAAACAGTTCTTACTAGTTATTATCAGTTTAGCTCGTTACAGGATTAATGTTATGCCATTGTTGACATAAAACTACAGTTAATAATTCAGTTAATTCACCACTGTGTCAGGCACAGAGTTATTCTCCTGCTGTTGGTATCTCTGACTGCAGGGCCCTGCCCAAGACAGACATTATCCAGCAGGTTTAGAGATGAACTATGTTCCAAAGCTCTCTTTTGCATCATCACCATCATCGTCTTTTTTCATCCCCTCGCTGTCCTCACCTAATGAATGTCAAGCCAAGTCCATTAGCTTCAAGGGAATTACTTCTATTTATAGCAGGAGGCGGCCGGGCTTGGTAAGCTCTGCCTTCCTGCGGCATCCTGACAGACATGTCTCACTCCAGTGCTCCAGCAGCCTTAGATTCTTTACTCCTTCATTTTCGCCTACTTCAGGCTTATTTCTGGCTTCCTCCCCTTGTTGTCGGTTCGGGTGCTACCAGCTGAGCCCTCCCAGTCCTGCCCAGCACACCTTTTACTGCAAAGCCATCGATCCCCTCTGTGCTACTCAGTCCGCAACATTTCCACCTGCAATCCTTCCACTTGACAACTTCATAAGGTTTTTAGCGACCGTCTTCTAATAGCGGGTGTCTGCAGCCCCTTAATACCTTCCTCCCAACCTCTGCGTATTTAAAAAACCATTTCATTTCTGGTGTACTATCCGAGGTGATTTTGTCTCTGACTGCCTAGTCTGTCTCACACAGAAGGATCGAGTAGGTGAGGAAATCTCTTTTCCCAGCCTCGGAGGACTTGATGTCTTCCCTCCTTTCCCTAAATTTTATCAGTTCTCTCTCAATCCCTCTGCACTCTCAAAACAGTACAAGACCACACACTTCCCTCCTTCTCAAAGCCCTCCCAAATCCTCCCAAACTTTAACCACTGCCGTAACAGGTTATCTAACCCCTCTCTTTTTTTGTGTGTTTCGGCTTCAAATCCAGATGAGTTCTTGCCTTCACAAACCCTCTCCCCTATCAAGGGTCCTGTGCTCCCTGCCCTTGGTGACTCCTGCTGAAGCCCTTAGTCGGGAAGAAGTGCACCCAGCTCACCGCTGTACCTTGTTCTGCCAGCTGAGAGCCCTGTCCCCGGAGAGGGGGTGACACACTGTCAGGTGGCCACCAAACTCAGCACCTGCAGCTGCCAGGTCCCAAACTGCGTGCCCAGCTGGGGAACTGCTCACACACCCTAGACCTGCAGTCTGAAGGTACAGGATAAACCTCCTCCAGAATCCAGTTACGGGCCATTTCTGGAGGATGAAAAAAAGCCTTTTTTATTTTGTCTGAGGAATGCCCCTTCCTCTTCTAAGAAGGATGGATATAGCGGTGTCCACGGCCTGCAGACCTCAGTCCCCCAAACTCTCTCTGCCTGCAGCTGTTCAAAATCCTCCCTGGTTGTGTTTTCCCCAAAGCCTGGACGTGATTTTATGGTACGGCTCTTCCTGGCTCCAGGTGGGTTGACTGTGTGCTGGGAGCACAAGGTCTTGGTGGGAGAAATGGTATCAGCTCATCTGTTTGCAAACAGGCTGCGAAGTGTAGTTGTGATTGTTGCGGGGAGGCTCTGGGACCACTACAGTATTAATAAAAGGTCGGTAATAATAAAAATAAGGGAATAAACTGTAAAAAAATATATCAGGAGCTGGCAAGAGCCAAGAGACCTGAATGTTTTTTCTTTGACTTTTTATCAAAGTTACTAAAAAATTTGTATATGAGAAGTCTTTTCCAGCAGAAAATGCCTTTTTTTTTTTTTTTTTAATCCCAGGCAGAAAACTCACCATCAGAAACAGAAAAGTTTCTAGTTAATTTTACTTGATCCACAGATATGTTCATTTACTGAAACAAATCATTTTAGGCAAATGCCAACATTTGATAGGAATTCAAAGAGGACTCTTTAAAATATTTAATAAAAATGACGGTAATGTTGAAGAAACCTCGAAAATGAATAATTTTTAATACGGTCACACAGGTCCAGTTGCACAATTTCTGCTAAAAAATTGCTACCTATTTGATATTTGAACGGATAAATGTGTGTCCATGCATTCTTATCGCTGTACAAACACCTATATGCACTTAACCGTTTCATGGCCTTAGAAAAATGTCATGACCCTCTCGGGTGCTGACATTCACAGCCCTTGCTCTGAAGCAAAGTATCTGGAAAGACAGCACCTGACAGGCGCTCGCACTACGGCTATCCAGGGGTGTACAGAGCCCAGATAGGTTGTTACTTGTTAGAAGTTCCTCCGTCTTGAAATGGAAATAGAAAATGCTCCATTGAATCAAAAGCTGCTGTTTTTTTCTCTCTGTCTCTGAAAGTGCCTCAGTCTCCTTCGCTGAGGAGCTTTTCTTGCAGCAAACCCCAGCGAGGGCCACCCAGCAGCCCAGCCTCTGCTCTGGTCCAGGGGTGCTTTTGCTCCTGAAGTGCAATAGGTCACCAGCTTTAAAACCTTTCACGTGCCCACCTTGAGTGGGAACTTTTCCTTGTTATAAATAATGTCATTGTAATTTGGGTGTAAATTAAGGACCCTGATGATTAGTTTCTAGTATTTGTCCTGCATCCCCAAAGGAAAAAAAGAACCTGGTAAGGAAAACAGGTATCCAATGAATTACTCTTCTGTTGATTGAATGAGGTTGCTATTATTTCTAAAGACTTTAAAAACACGACCTGTGCTTCTGTGTTTAATTTTATTATTCCTGACACTGCTGGTCAACTTAACGCAATGTTAAGGCCTTTGGAAAACTTCATTCTTACAAATAACGTTCACTTTCTGATCGCATTGTGGAATGTTACTTAGCTCACATAATCAGTGCAGGCTTGGACTGTACGAGTATCTGCACCAGTCGGTTTGATCCAGTATCCTATTTCTTATCATGGACCGTAGCGGATGCCCAGAGACAGAGTAGAAATAGCATGGATGGGGTGATCTTTTCTCTGATACACCCTTCCAGTAATCAGCAATGAGCAAGCAGGGGATTTCCAGAGCAGGAGATGGCATCTGGATTGCTGCGTTAATAGGTCTTGATAAAGCTATTCCCTATAAATTGCATAATATTTTCTTATTAAGTTATTTATTCTTTTGGTTATTGTGGCATCCTGTGGGAATGAACTCCACAGCATAATTATGCTTTGTGTGTATTGATTTCAAGCCGATGCCTGATGATTCTTTCAGGTGACACCTAGCTTTTCTGAAATGAGACGTAATGAATAAATGCTTCCTATGTATCTCGTCCCTCGCCACCTTTGTTTTATAGCTATCATATCTCCCCAAAATTATCTCATTTTTTCAGGCCAAAAAATTGCAACCTCTTTAGTTTGCTCTCACATTCCATATCTCTGAGCATCCCATCTCTTCTCTCATTTGACCAGCTCTTTCTGAGAACACAACTGCCTGCAATAACCACAGTGTATCTGGAGAATAGATTTACCCAGTGAAACAATGATATTTTCTGTTTCGCTCTCCTTTCCTTTCTTAGAGACTTTTTGACTCTTTCTGGGTCTAATTCCTTTTCAGAGAATTAGCCACAGTGACTCCAAGGTCCCCTTCCTAAGCAGCAGGAAGTAATTTAGTACCCTGCATCCTGCAGAAGTAGCTTGATTTCTCTTGTTCCCTGCGTCCCCCGGTTTGTATTTGTCACCACTGAATTTCATCTGCCACCTTATCCTCGTCTTCCAGTGCACTCTGTACAGGAAAGAGTTAAACCTGAATATGGGGAATGGGAAAACACAAATATTAGATGCATTTCTGATGTATGCATGCGTGCATGCATCTTGTCTTTTAATTCTTTCTCGCTGTTTGAGCAACATAGTCCCCCCTTTGCTAACAAAGCTGTGCTGACCTCTCACTGCCGTCCCCAAACCAGAAGGAATTGCTTTGTTTTGTAGCACAGCACATTACAAGCTCTGCTGTGGACACCCGTTTATTCTGCCTGGGAAGTAACCTATTGTTTGAATATCTGTACTGACATTTTATTGATGGGACAGAAAATGTCTGGTACGTTCTGATTAACATTGCTCAGTGAGTTTTCCATCTGGAACAGGTAAGACTTGGACAGGTTATCATAGCCAAATAATGTACAATTTTTAACATCATCTCAGAGTTATGAGATCTATATCATGAGGATCTGCTTTTTATTCCATATTTTTAAAACGTCAGTGCTGGATACCTGTTCCATGTAATGTCAAACAAGAACAGTAATCATTTATCCATTGGGAACTGACCCGTTGAAGTACTGGGTATAGGCTTCACCCCATTTGAATGCATTCCCCACAGGCTATCATTAGCACATAGATCTCAAAGCACCCTTAGGTTACCATTTCAGCTTGCGTCTGAGCCTTGTTTGGAAGGTCTTCACCAGAAAAATCCCTTATGACCCGTTTTCTGTTGCCAGTTACACACCGTTAAATATACCATGTTTCCTAGCAAAGCACTCTTCCTAGTTTTATTCTGTCCTTGTCTTTCCTTTGTGTGTCCCTGTGGGGTAACAAGTCTTCTTCAGAATTCTTCACACAAAGAAAAAATTTACTTCACCCCTCAGTTACACCTCTTGCCTCACGTCCAGTTTTTGGCCCTTGTAAAGCATAAGGCCCCTTTGAGGGAAGAAGTGTTATCTCAGAAGCTACTACTTAAGAATTTGGGGAAACAAGTAAGCATGATCTAGAAAACTGGTTTCAAAAACCACCTCCCTCTTTATTACACATTATTAAAATACAAATGAGATTAAAAAAAAAAAGATAAAAATCCCAGAACTGGTGACGATGCATACCTTCTAGCTGAAATGACGCGGGACACCCCCCAGAGCTGGAGGTGTATGCAAAGCGTCAGTGTCTGAGGGCTGGGATCCCCAGGTGCTGAGTTTTGGGGAAATCCCTCCTGCAGGCACAGACCAGCTCCTCCTTAGCAGTTAGCAAGCAGCACAGGTGATCTTTTGCTTAGGGAAACCGGGTTGCCACATATTCTAAACATATATTTTAAAGAGGGCTTTTTAAAGGCTATGCCCTCTTTTTTGACTAGTTAAAGCATAGGATAGGACCTAATTATCGTAATTATTATGTAACGATGCATGGCTTAGTTTCTTGTAACCATTTATTTGAACAGGAGCCTCTGAGACTCTTTTCGAAGGACTTCCTCATCGGGGAAGTTATCAGGAGATCAGACTATTTTAGAGACTTTGACCTCAAAAAGGTTACCCCTAAAAGAAAAGCTAAGTTTCACAGCCACAGTTGTGCTACGGTGGACCTAAAGGAAACCTGGGCCAAAGAAATTAGCTCAGCGTGGATGCAGCCACCCTGCTCCAGGGCAGACAAATGCCGAGCAGTGTGAATTTGAGCTGGTCTTTATCACTTGGCTGCGGAGTTATAATCTGGAGTTAGGGTTATTACACTATTTGTACATAACAAGGAGATATGTTTTGTGTTGTTACAGCCTTTCAGGAAAGGCTCTTAAAGCAATTTATGAACGTTATGTTTCCAGGGAGCCCAGTGAAATTCCTGTTAAGAGTTCTGGAGATGAATGAAGCAATGTGCTGTAAGTTTTAAGTACTCATTCATCATCAGACAAGTTATTTAGCAGCAGAAGCCCAAAACCCAGAAGCCTTTCTGGTGGTTGGTAAGCCCATAATAAATGCTCTGAGACGACAAAGGGTTCCCGAGGCAGGGGCCAGGAGCTGATAAGGCAAGCGTTGCATTCCAGCCTCCTATCTCATGTTTACTCCAATCTGATCACTGGGCAGCATTCCTTCCAGTGAAAGGAAGAAAGTGGGCATCTCCCTTCTTTCTTTCCTTCCTTCTGGAGGGCTAGGCTCCATTTGAGGGCAGAGCATGAGGGTTTACCTTATCAGGAGGAATTGCTGTGGGGCACAGACGGACAAACAGCTCAGCTGCTCATTCGCACGCTGCCGCAGGAGGACGAGCTGGGGGAAGGTGCACTGCTCTGCAGTATCTTGGGGACAGATAATAACTCTAATGACAATCGTGATCAAGTCTGAATGGTCTGGGAGCTCTAATGGGTTGTAACCGAGCTCTCCCGTTGGGATGATGTGGTGACAGAGGTTGCATGGCCCACATAGTTCAGAGCATTCCCCAGTACCTCGGCCCGTGCCAGGCAAACAACGCAAGTTTTAAACTCCCTGGAAAGTGCTTCCCACGTCAAAGTCACCAGCCAGGGTTTCCTGCTCTGCTGCTTGAATGCAGGAAGGGATGGCAGCTCCCACTGATAGCAGGAATAAATTTTGGCCTTATGAGGAATTGCTTTTCTCGAGCTATCAGGAAATGCTAGCAAAGGCATCAGCAGCGTGGTGCCCTGGAAAGGCTTGGGGCAAAGGCCATGCTGCTGCTAAGTGTTCAGACAGAGTGCCAGCCCCTCACAGTGCAGGAGGTCCTGGGGGCCGAGGGCCTCAGGACATCAGTAAGAGGACAGAAAGGCTGTCACCAGCTGAAGCACAGCCTGTGACCATGGGGACCCACGGCCAGGACGCTGCCTTGTCACCTGGGTGAATTGGGTTAGCGGTTATGGCTTTAGTGTTATCGGCACCTGTCTGGTTCACTTGGCACCCTTGTTCACAGTGTCCCGAGGGGGAATGAGGAAATAAAGGCACCTTGAAGCTTTATGACTTTTCCCCCAGAAGCGAAGCCCTGCAAGATCCCAAAATCCGCTGGCAGGGCAGCCTGGGGAAGCCTCTCTCACAGCTATGCTTGCTACACATGCCCTGGGGATACCAAAAGGATTTCAGTATCCCTCTGGCTCCTTTAGTAAACGTTACTTCCAACGCAAACAATTTAGAAGAAAAAGTTTTGGAGTGCGGGCTCAGTTTACTGGGGAGGAACAACATGCTCCAGTGGAAGGGAAGTCCCGGGATGCGCTCTGCATGCAGCCACTTGGTTGATCTCACTCCAGCCATAACCTACAGGAGCTTTTGCTCAGCTGGGAGGAAACTCTCCTGCTTGAAGCTCTGTTCCAGCTACTTTGCGTGGTCGGCACTGGAAGAGCCCCTGCCTTCATCACGCCACACTGCAGAGTCCCTTACATCTGCTCAGCCTGTATCTTAAGAAGTCCCTGTGTCACCTACTGTGTCCCTGCCAGAAAGGAACGATGTTTTGGTTTAATGAATGAATAAGTTTTTATTACTCTTTGTGGATTTTTTTTTTTTTTGTCAGCTCACCGCTGCAGGGGGGGATGACTAACTTTTCATCTGTGTTTGAGGCTGTGCAGAAATTAGACTTGATTTCAGCAGGAGCCTCTGGGCTCATGTAACACCAATAATAAATGATTAGGCACACAGTAAAGGGCAGATAACAGCAGTTTTTCTTTCAGGTTGTAGAGTGGTATCTGTCAGGCAGGTAGGATCTTTTCCAAAAGCATAGTATTTTGTCTGCAGGTGGGATGCCCTACAAACAGTGACAACTGCATATTCCTAATGCCTTTTGCAAGAGACTCCAATATCATCTGTTAAAAAGCGTCTGGAAAATCCACCTTAAAAAAACCACACCAATGAAACGGCCTGCCAAGCTGCAGCTTCCCGATCCTTCCATTATAGAGAAATTTGCTTATGGTGCAATTTATGTAGGCTCCATATTCCAGCAAAAATACATCAAGTGGTATCAGGTTACCCGAATCAGTCCTAAAGCAACTATTTCCTAGAGGGGGAGGGGGAAAAAAAAAAAAAGCTGCAGCAGCTTGCTTCACGTTCACTAAGTCGTTGTGACACAGAGCTCTCAAGGAAGTAACAGGAACACGAGAAGTGAGGCCGGTGGGGTGTTTTTTTGTTTTGTTATTTTTGCCTTTTTTTTTTTTTTCTTATGAAAACCTAATATGGTAGCTAAAAGCAGAGGAAACACCCACTTTTCAAAACTGAACCGTAATCAATTTTCCAGCAAGGAGCGTGTCTCCAGACAGCGGTCTATCTGCTACAACAAAATAACAAAAACAGTAATACCCCTTCCTCTTGTTTGAGAAAGTTTTTTAAAATAACATGGTTATCTCTAAATCTTCCAGTGCTGTAAAACCCCTTGTTTGGCAAGTTTGATGGCCAAAACGCTTTGACTCTCTGTTTGGGGTCAAAGAGGCATCCTGAAAGAAGATCTAATACTACAACCTCCCCCTCACTACAGATAAGCTTGTGTTCTGTCTTCCAGCAGAAACTCGCATTTCAAAGACATGATTTGAAATTAAAAATAAAGAAAGTGTTTTCATCTTTTGCTGAACTGCTTCGGTTCTTCTGTAAGGGAAGCAAATATTAGCAGAAGCCAATGCAGCTGCTACAGAGGGTTGTTTTTTTTTTTTTAAAGAAGCTACATAGACGCATGAAACAAAACTAAACCACATGTTCCATCAGTTGGAGTTAGAATAATTTCACTAGAATCCACAATCATACATTCATCAGCTGAAAACACTAATTTTTATACTGGGATTTTTTTCCTTCCTTTTCCCAAATCATCTGGAGCAGAAACAGCAAGCACAGAAGGAAACTTGAGCCCAGACAGTTCCTTATTTCAGAGGTTAACCTGGCTGCTAGAAGATCACTTTTACACAAAGTGGAAGTGACCTATTTAATGACTGTGACTCATTTTCCTCTTTATTTAGGCTGGTAGTTAGCTGCCATGCCCCCGTTCCACTCACCCCTAGTGGAAGGGATCGTGTTTTGCTGAGCATGTGTGTGTAACTTTAACCGTGAAGCACTGCAAAATGTGCTCTGGAGATGGGGGTGAGCCTGAATTACCTGGATCTACATACAACTTCATCTTTACAGGAGTCTTATTTTGGCAAGCAGTAACCCTGTAGTTACACAGCTGGGCGTTATATTGTTTTACGGGGTAAATCCAGGCAGGCACATGCTTGTTTAGAACAGTTTAAAAAATTAGATCTGCAGAAGATACTGGCTTGTCTACTTTCTCAGCTGATGTGATCACCTGCTCCCACTGCTTGACTTCTTGAGCAGTAAGAACAAGGTGATCCTGAAGAGGTGACACCCAGTTGAGGTATTTAATTTACTTACTGGCAACAGCAGTTGGATTTTAGACCTGATGCTGCATTATGAGTTTGGATAAACGTGAGTAAGAGTGTGACGCTGAGTAGTTAGATCTTTTAAGTTTCTTTTTGGAGAAAGGGAACAAGGCTGCATCTTGCTTGTGCTATCCAAGCTTGCCTGCGACTTTTATTCACGTAGCCACGAGATTCCTAAATGTGCCGTTTAGTTTCAGGGCACTTCATAGGAATCCTCTCATGAACAGCCACTATGCATGCAGAGGAAGAGATTAAAACTACATGGTTGACTCGTGCCAACCTCAAGGCTGGCGTGCTGCAGACCCATTAAGGAATAGCTCTCTGAGCTTCCCACGTGTGTCCCTGCTGCCTGACACTGCCCTTCCTGGGGCTCCAGCCTGCCGCTGTGACTAGTGCTTTCACCTCGCACCCAGACCTCCCTCCCGGTACGAACTGCCAGGAACCCACCATCTCCCTGGCCTGACCAGGTCTTTGTCTTGCCACCAGAGCCACTGGTGCTGTGGCATCTATTGTGGGCAGCTGCACCGCCGCACAGCTGTTATTGCTAGCGGAGTCAGGGATGAGCATGGGTTCTCCTTTGCATGGCTGTCCGTGTCTCAGAGTGGAATGACCCAAACATCTACACCATTTTCTATGCGTTCAGCCCTTCTAAAAGCCAAAGAAATGAAAGGTATTTGTATAGTGTTCTCTCTCTCTGTCCATCTGGGAACCATGGCTTTACATAGGTCCTGTTAGACTCTTTGATAGTTTAATTTCACAATTCCAGATTAAAAAAAATCAGTAGGAGCCAAAACTAGGGGCTAGAACAGCGTTATGCCAACTAGTGGCATTACATGGCATTAAACTGAATGAACTAAAGTTTTGAAAAGCACCTGTATGCCTCTTGCAGTATTCCATTAAAAAGAAAAAATGCCTGTGAGCCAAGCTACTTTCTCATTTAATGTATATTTACCAGGTAATTTTTTTCTTACGTCCAACTTGCCTTTCTAAAAGAGTCCATGTACAATATAGATTGAAATGTCTTACGGTATTTACAGTGTTACTACAATACAACATTTTATCATACAGTAAAATCATCTCTCCATTTCAGTTTCTCTTTCTGACAGTGCTTGATGCTTCTCTACCTCTTGTAGCGTTTCTTACCTTGTCTCCTATAGCGCTTTCTGAAGATCTTCATTATTCTGTCCTTCTCTGACAACCACAGCGATCTCCTCTGTGGGCCAATTCTTCCAGTCATGCCAAGTGCAATTTATACACTATTAAGGATTAAAGCTAAAGAAAAAAAAAAAAAACACAACATGAAACCAACCCTTAAAGTGTAGCCAGAGACGTCTCTTTACATGGTGTTCTTTCACCATATATGTTCAGTGCCAAGCTGGTCTTAAAATAAAATACCTTCAACAGTTCATATCCTCCAACCTCTCCCCCACCCCCACCAGATAGCTCTTCTCTTATCAGCCTCTTCAATTTTTTGGGTGAGTTTGTTTAGATACCATACAATCTAAGGATCCAATTAAATAGCAATCAAACTATAACACTCTGTCACTGAGTAAAAAACGTAAGAACCTATGCTGAGGGTGTGAGGAGAACTCGGCAAACACAGAGCGGAGACTGGCAAACTTCTCAGAAGAGCAGGCACACAGCCAGCCCTCGGTGATGGGGTGAAAGATAATTCCTGGAGTTTCAAAGAAGAGCTTCTCAGAGGAGATTTTGTTGCAATACAGAAAGTTCCTGAGCTGATGAACTGTGAGGAAGCCTGAAAAAAGGATCCTGCCTGCCAGGGCATAGTGGGCAAGAAGGAATTCAGTTTCCAAACACTTCCATTTCTGTTTTGTCTCGCTCTTAATTTTTTATCTGTTTTAAAAGCTACAGGATCGAGTTTCTGTTAAAATAAAACTTGGGCTTGAGTTTAAAAGCTCTTTTGCAGTCTTGGGAGGGTCTAATTTAAGGAAAAAAGTTAGGCAGATCTGCCTCAACGTACTAGTCAACTTGGAATCCCATCACACTGCAATGGGCCATTCTGGTGCTCCAAGGAGACTCTTCTTGAAGATCAAACACATGTGAACCTCCTTCACACTTCTCCATGGCAGCCTCCCATGATGTCCTGAAGAAGACAGAATCTGCTCTCTTTAAGTCCAGGTTTATTACCCTGCCTTCCTTCCTTTCCTTGTGATGTAAAGGCAGGTTGTAAAGTAAACAGCAGAACAGTCAGAATATCAGCCTATTCAAGAGCAAATAGTTTCATCTCTGTCCTTTATAATGCAAATATGAAGCTCAGATAAAAATGTTACTGTGATGTGAGGCCAAAAATGAGATGCCAGTGAGAGTGACTAGTGTATATCTTCCTATTACTTGTCATTCTAGTTTTTCCTGGCACGTTTTACCCAGCAATGAAACTGTATATTGCCGCACGACTTAAGCAATAACATGCCATTAAGATGAATGGGAAAAGTTCAGATCTTCTCCACCAGCCTGTGGACACCTTTATATTGCTTATCTTTGGCTTACATTTTCAGAACCATCCTTACAGACATTTGAGGGCCAGCAGGATGTTTGTAAAATATTAAAGCCAGGGGACAGAGCACAAAGTAGCATCCTCGGTGGGACAGGCTCATCTTGTGCTGTCTGTGAGCCAGCTCAAGCTGCCCACACAGTATGTGTCCACATGATTTGTGTGCTTCTCTTGGGTCATATACTCTCTTGCTCCTCCCTTCGTCTTCTGTATCTTTTTATAATTGCTTTAAGAACCCTTTGTACAGATGGAACAGCGGAAAAGCGACACTTAGAATGGGCATAGCATCTCACTTTGTAAGATTAGACACACGTGTCTATATGTATGTGCACGCACATATGTTTGTACGTGTACACACACTGAAATTTAGTTCAGTGATTCTTGTTTTTCTGCCTTCCCGTTCCTGCCTTGTTGACATCCAGAAAGAAGTTGCCATTAACAATAGTTTGGAAACTAGTGAGCATGAATTTATGAATAGAATTTCATTGCTGTGCTATTTTGTCAGTCATTAGTACTTCATTTTACATGCCATCCATAACATACCCAAACCAGAATCTGATTGACTGAATATGTTTTGGCTTTAGCTAATAATAACTGTTCTATTTTAGAGACATAAACCATTGCTGCTAAAGCGTGGTCCTAACGAGGAGTTTGTGTTTGAGGAAATCAAGGTCTTGATTTCACCACGGCAGGGAGTTATAGCAAAAACACTTTTGATCTTTTCTTCAGTCTGCCAAACAAGATGTCCCTGTATTTAGGCAGCCAGGCAAAGAAAACTCTCGAATTTCAAGTTACTGCTGATACATATGCCACATGTAAACCTGAATGCAAATATTATGATACAGTAAATAAAAGCATGAGAAATTCCCAATGGCATGAATATTCTGAAAAATATTGACAGCTCAGCCTTTCATGCTTCCTTCCTTCCAAAGTGGATGAAAAGCAGTCTGTCACAAAGCAGCTTAGTAGACTGCCAGCTCCTTTTCTGTCTCTCCAGACTGTGGCCAAGATCTTAAAAGTTTTTCAGCCACCTGACTCTTAGTCGAGCTTTGGGGGTCTGGGCCTTGGTGCCTTCTGTCAGGGTCATGCAGATCTCTTTAGAGTTCCCTTTGCTCAGGCTCAACCCCCCCCACCTCCCCCTTTTTTCCTTCCTTCTTCATTTCCTATTAGAGTTAATTACTATAGGTTTATCACAGCAGCATTTAGGTTAGTCAGTGCAGAGCTCTACTGAATATACAGATCCGGGCTCTCCTCCTCCCCTCATCCGGCCCATGACAGATAGTGCTGCTCCCGTACCCTTCCCGAGTCCCATGGCAGTCATGGATGGATTGAAACCCCTGACGTTAATGAGGTGTCAGCTGCCCTCACAACCCACCCCGTCAGTGCAATAATCTGGACCTGCTTTGCTCCCAGAAGCTCACAAAGTACTTCATCCGTATCATCGGCTCTCATCTGCCGCGTTGCTTGCACTATAAGCTTTCAAATCTATTATTGTAATACGATCCTTTTAGCAATTGCTATTGCTTTATAAAACCAATTTGTTCCGCACTCGAAGGCCTCTAAGCTCCCATAATATTAGGATTGGTGCCTGCACACTAAACTGTGCTTGCTAACAGAGCTCTCGGAAAACTATCTGGTTACACATCAGGCTGGTAAGGGAACAGTGAAAAGAGAAAAGGAGAGAGGCACACTTAAACTACACTTACTAATCTTTCTTCCAGAATTGCAAAGTTCCCTCTGTTCTAAATTAACGATGAGCAGTTCCCCACATACTGTGCAGCATAATGGTTATTTGAAAGCCCTTTCTTATCACAAGCCAGTGTAAAATGCTGATCTTGCACAGCAGTTCTGAATGCAGAAGGTAGAAAACTGTTGTTTTAAAATATTTTTTAAGAACACTTACTGTACTATTACAGTTGCTGGATGAATTTGAACTAAACAATGAGGGAGGCAAAATAACTCCACTCCCTGAGCACTTTATTCTCACCTAATAGTGCAAGAGTTCAGAGGAACAAGGGCTTGTGCAAAGCCCATCTGTCTATCAGCCCTTTCCCAGGTACTCTTGAACCCGGTGGCCAGTTTCAGTCACGTTTGAGAGAGCAGCAGCCTCTTAAAACTAATCTCATATTTCACAGAAATCCATGAGGGAAGAGGAAGGGCGGAGAGAGAGATGCCCAAACGGGTGCCCTTCCCAAGGGAAAGGCAAGCAGAAAGCAGCCATTACCTGTGGCTTTGGTGGGTACTCAGCTCTAGCCTTGTCCTCACACACGCTGCCTCTTGCTCACCTACCAGGCAAAAATCGTAGATGGTGAAAATAGGAGGAAATATTTGAGTTGAGGAGCAGGATGAAGTGGAGGGAAAGCACAGAGGACATGGGATGAAGCAGAGGCTTAAGAGAAACAGAGAAGGAATAGTTATGGGGACGTGGGAAGAGCCCGAGGATATTGTTATGGAGAAGTCTTAGGAGACCAAGAAGAAGATGGGGTTATTTTGGTGGAGACCATAGGAGACAGGGAATGCAGCTACATGGAAAACCAGAGCTCCCTACTTATACCTCTTATGGATCAGTGTGAGTATACTAACATACTACACGAGTCTGGAGGTTACTTTTATGAGGTCCAAAGCTTTCAGTAGAAAGGATTCAAAGCTACCACTCATATTGCATTTCAACATCTTAGAAATGGGATTGATTTCCAAAGCTAGACCAATATGTGTAACTACACTGATATAGAGGCTTGGCCTTAATGTTATTTTTAACCAGCCCAAACGGCCCAAGCTGCAGGTCTTCACCCCATCACGCTCCATTGTCCAACCCAAACTATCCACACGGTGGGCCTCATTTGCAAACCAGAATCGCTCTAGAAATCTAAGGGGTATTTGCCTTTTCCTGATGAGCAACGGGCCTCTGAAAGTAGCCTAGTGAAAAGGTACAAAAGGGCAATACAAAGGGACTGCTGCTGACAATATCAAGGCCAACAGTTATCAGTGGATACACACTGGGAAGTAAGTTTTAGTGACAGTGTGAGGAAACTGGGGAGCTTCCAAGGTGACCCAGGTTATTACCAGTAGCAAGCCCAAGGATTCCTGGCAGAGCTGGTCACCAGACCACAGACTGACCAGAAAGGTCAACAGTGGCAAGGACTGGTGTGCCTAGACTTTGAGCTTTAGCATACAGGTATCATCACCTCTGGCCCATGAGGTTCCTCAGCCACCAACTAACAAAATTTGGCAGCATAGGCCACTTACACTCTTTCATAAGCATTGCCTACCAGCTACTGTGCAACAGGGATACTGCACCGGGGGACTCTTCTTCAGACCCTCTTGGCCCTTTTTATGCTCCTATAAACTGAAATGCAGGTCCCACTCTCACAGCACTACCCAGGCCATCTGTTCCCTAAAACAAGGTGAGCCAGGAGGTGATGAGAACCCAGGGCCATCAGGGCCCAACCTCCCCAACCAGAGCCCATCCACAGTAACTGAACGCGGTGAGCAGGACAAACCTGGAGATGATGGGCAGAACCAGCTGACAGTCCAAATCATAAGGCAATACCATGGCAATGAGACAGGTCGGAGGTCAAGCTGAAAATTCCATCAGTAGGTCAGGGTTAAGATCAGATCTAGAAATGGCTAGAAAGGTCTGCAACAACAAGGCTAGGCTGAGGTCTAGCCAGGGTGTCAATCTGCAGGTTGAGGCCTGGAGGCCCCTAGCAGAACAAAGATGCAGATATAGACAAGCTGGAGAGCAACACACATCCAACACAGCTCAGCCCAGCCCAAGGTTATCAGTCCCTGGGCTGAGCTGAAATAGAGCTCCTGAGCCCATGGGTGTGGGTGGAAGCCCCAGCTGAGGCTGGTCAAGGCCATTAAGGCTTATTAGTGCACTCAAGGGCCTGACATAGACAAACTTGATAAAGAAAATGGGGAGTGGCTCAAAATGGTGGGATGGGATATTTCAATCTACTCAGCAGTTACAAAGGCCCAGTAACAATATTGGAAAAAACAAATGCATATTTTATTCTCATCCAGAGGCTGGTGTGGCTAGGCTAAAAGCATGCACTGAGGATGGCTCACTGCAGAGGTGGGACTTGCATTCTGTTGTTCACACTGTTGTTGTTGTCTTTGCATTGCCCCTGTAAAAACATACTGGGAAAAATAGGGCTAGCATCTTGTTAGCTTTAAGACTTCCTCATACCCACCTGAATGTTAATTGAGGAAAAAAAAAAAGGAAAAGAAGTCAGGTTCAAAGGGCCAATGTACTGAAAACATACACACAACGTGCACATGCACTCCCTCTTTATTGAACTTATATCTACAAATGTAGATCTTATGTCAGGCAAAGCAGACAAGTGTCTTTTCTGGTGATTGCTTTTCTGTTGCAATTAAATTTGGCATCTACGGAAAGGATAAGAATTATATTAGTACTTATGAGAGTGATTATGCCAGCCTGCTGATGATATGAAAGTGACCATGTGAAAGCTTTTGCTAGGCCACTGAGCATTCCCAGTGTGAGCTCCAGAAAAGTGACCAAATTCAGGCTGAGAAGGATTGCTGAATCAGTGACGAGAACTACAGTGCCTCCTTCTCAGCCAAGCTCGGCGCTTAGTAGGGTGCTCACCATCTGCCTCCCATGCAATACTCATAAATGTTGCAATCAATACACAATTTGGGATGTGTGGGCAATGCTGGAAGGTAAAAATATTCTTTCTTTGCCAGATATATGTTAATTGGTTGTTTCATTTTGCACATACGGGACAGTAAAATGTATTTGTTTTCTTGCCAATAAAGGAACGTTTTCCTAACGCTCCTTAGTCACATTGTATCTACAAAAGGAGAAGGCTCTGATGTTTCCTGTTGGGTTTATGGGTTACATTACAATTCATACACAAATGCTTTTCGGCATCTAAATCCTGAGCTAGAAGTATTTTTAAAATTATGCCCTGAAATAGCAACTTCAGAACACTGTGTCGGCATTTGGCAGATATCTCAAGAGTGTCGTGAACTGTTACTACTTGAGGAACTTGGCAGGCACTCCATGAGCCCTGTGTACCTTACAAGTGTGTAGGAGTCCACTAACAGCTTGATGGTTGAATATCTGTATCGCTAGTCTCTGTAATGGGCATATGTGCACCCACCAACCTCAAAAACACATGCAGATTTCACAGGATGTATCTGAGCTCCTGAGAAATGAAGGCTGCTCAAATATGATTCCGCCATTTTACAAGCATCTTCTCCGGACAAAGCTTGAACCACTAATCGGTCTCACTGCTCGAAGAATTCGGCACGTGTGTTTCCACCCCTATGTGTTTTACAAACTGCTGATATGCATGTTAAGGCTGAAAGCACTTTATAAAGTGTTTGGGATGTCACGTACAGTAGTGTTTCCTGGTAGAAGACCAAGGGAACACTGCTGGCATCCTAGGTGAAAGGCAGTGGTGAAGCCAGCAGGCCCAAGTATGCACACATGATGGTGATGGTGATGACTACCATTCCCATCCCAGGATGGAGAAGATAACCACTGCCCGTTGTGGTGCCACCTTGGAACCTAGGGGATGCTGGCTCTTTTTGTAGGACTTTGCCCCCTATATAATTGACACTGTAGACGCGCTTTGTGCCTGCTCCAGAGCAGTTGCAGCTGTGCCTGTAGACTGAAGTTTGGCTGGAAAGCAGATGTCATATCCATCTGCTCATCTGTGCCTTTGCAGAGGCCTTTTGGTTGGGGTTGTATACGTGATATCCTTCAGAACATCTCTGGTCTGCAAACATGCTCTTTCTGGACAGACTATTGCTCCTTTAAGGCACAAATGCACCACGCACTTCCCTATCCCTAATGACAAGGCAAGACTTTAGCCATTTTTTAGGGTCTTCATGGAAAAAGTTGCATAAGTCTACAGAAAAATGTTAATATATTTTCATGGTTTACTTATAATTCTGGCTTAGAAACCACATAGCTCCAGCACAAAAAACAATGGCTTTGGCACTATCTGAGCCAAGGAACTAAGGGCTGGAAACTCAGGAGCCCTACTGGGGTGAGCAGCAACACCAGGGACCTAGGAAAGGGAGCAGAGGCAGATCGCCATTTTCAACCTGGGCATGCATGCCATGAAAAAGTGTAAGACAGCTTTTTCCAGATGTCTCAATGATACTTAATTCCTTCACCTCCTGCTTTTTTTTAACAGAGCAGAGAAATCCCCCAGACTGGGAAGACTGTGGGGAGAGGTGCAAAGATTGAAGTAAAGACCATGGAGTAAGTCAGTCCCACAGCCCACCTCCTGCGCAGAGCAGGAGAGAAGTAAGAAGACAGGAGTGTCAGAAGAGTAGGGCCCTAGGTGAGAGGCAAGGGCTCCTCTGAGGCCTCTGCCACGTGTGCTTATTTAAGACACCAGCTTTCCTAGAGCTTGTCAGCCTTGTCGTCTCCAACAGGAGCTGGGATCTGCCCTGGGGCTGTTAAATTTTTACAATAGTTGAAATGAACCAGAATGCTCCTGCTGTCTGTCTCTGGGCCTGAGCTGCTGGGACCAGGCAGGAGGACTCGTCCCCCAAGCCCTTGGCTCCAGTATTTATTGCTTCTTGCCACGCAGTTTGGACAGTTGTAGAACATGTCGCAAGACAAAACTTTTAACTCTGGCCTTTATTTCATTTGACACTGGGTGAAGCCTTTATTCTACGTCTTTCTTTAATGGATAGAAATGTATTTGGTCTATATTAATTTTTTTGTTATGTACCAATGGTTGGCATCAATTGGTTTCAGTTTTTTTTGCACTATAAATGTTAAAATAAACAAACCGAGGTCCCAAGTGGTGGTCAGGGATTTTGCCAGACCATGGGAAGTAGTGGGCCCCAAGAGGCTCTGAAAACCACCCAGAGAAATACAGTACAGAAGATCTGCACTGAGCAGGGATACTAATCCATTCCAGAAGCTAGAAAATATTTTCCAGGAGACTTGGCAATTGTGGCTTGAGATGGATAAAGAGAGAAAGAGAGAGATGGATAGAGAGAAACTGCCCTTTTTCCAGGAAAAATGGAAAAGTCTAAGAAAAGCCCCTGCTATTGCAGGGTACTTAGCTACAAGGAGAGATTCACTTAGCAGAGGGTTTGCATCTCCAGAGATGCAGAGACAGTTCTTTGCTCACCCATAGAGTCCAGACAGGCAAAAGCTGCAGGAAGTCTTTGTTTACAAGAGAGATGACAAATATGGCTGGTAGATAAGAGTTAAAAAATTTAAACTGACATATACCATTCTCTTAGACCCACAGAATGAGGGCTAGAGAGGTCAATAACTCATCTGATCTGAGCCTCCTGAAGCCAGTTAAGTTTCAGCCCTTGGGATGGGCCATTAGGTTTTGGCCAGTGGTTCTCGTAAGGAGCCCAATGGCTCGTCTGACAGAAACTCGTCATTTAGAAAGGAGCTTTGATGTGACGATAGCTCGACATGAAGAACCAACCACTTTCTTTGGCAATTTGTTTTAATGCTTACTCTCACTGCTAAACATTTCTGATTATTTTCTCATTTGAATTTGCCAGGCTTCCACTTTCAGCTATTGGCCTTTGTTGCACATTTGTCTGCTAGATTAAGAGCTCTTTAGTCCATGACATTTTCCCCAGGAGGGAACCATCCCCTGTAATCGAGTCGTCTCTCATTTTTTACAAGTCTTTCTTAAACTCAAAAGACTGAGTTCTCCAAGTCTTTGCTATGGCTTTTTTTCTCTAGACCTTGCGTAATTTCTGTGGCTGTTTTCTGCACCCACTCCAATGTTTCAACAACCATCTAAAACTGTGGGCGTTGAAACAATCTCCCCAATACTATACACAGGGATAAAAGCACATCCCTGCTCAAACTGGATTGGGGTAGTAAAATTTTCAGTTTCTTATTCTGAGGTGATTTTTTTCAGTCGCTATCAGAAGCTGACCTGGATTCCAGTCACTAATGAGGTCCCACTCCCTTGGGTGCTTTGCTGGTGTCCCTTGCTTACATGCTCAAAGTCATATTGATCACCTGACTTGGCTTTGAAAGGTCAAATCATCAAGGGCCTTTGTGAAGTTTTCATGTCTTTTTACAGCAGAGATCAGTCATGCATCTCTCGCCTGACAAGTTCTTTGCCAATGTGGCAAGATCGATTCTGCTTTGGTCTTACCCGCGACCTGCAGCTGATGACTGAGGCGCTTTGGGCAAACTGCTCGTTAGTTCAGTCTGGTCATATCTAAGCAGCACTGAATAACCTGCTGCATACAGATGGCCATCTGAAGGGAACCAGCTAATGAACTCTTTGGAGTGGCTTCAAGCCGTATGTTAATCCCTTTGGAAGAAGCCACACAGATATTGTATATCATTAGTTTCTTACAAGAATGCTATGTTGTAAAACAGTGTAGACTTCTAGTGACTGTTTTCCCATCTAATTTCATTAACAATTCATTTTTCTGCTGCCTAGGATCCCTTGTCAGGCAAACTAAGCTGTAGTGCTGTCAAGTGTGCTGGTCACCTACTGTGACGTTGGCTGAACACTCTGCATTGTTCTAGTGTCCTTCTGGTGTTTCAAGATTCACTAAAAAGGAGTATTTCTAGGCCAGGATCTTCTTCATCATCTCTGTAGGTCTCTTGACTGCAAGTTTCCTAGGTCTGCTGATGTTCAAAATATTCATTCTGAGTCAGTGTCATTTAATATAGTCCTCTTTTATGAGTGGAAAGAAGGCATTTATGTTCACTAGCCTTCTGGCTTCCAAATACAGATAAGAATGGAGTAAGTCTATCTTTTCTATATTACCATTGACCATTTTATCATTTTTATCTATCAAGGGGCCATTTCCCTCTTGTAGGATCCCCTGTGTCAAAGTAGTCATATCGTTCTTAGGACACAAATACAGCTGCCCCATTCTTACCCGTCTTCAGCTGCTTTTTACATCTTCCAAGTTACTAAAGCTCCAAACTTTTCTCTCTCTCTTATTAATACATAGTTAATTTCACTTTAATATTGCCCCTTATCACTGGAAACAATTTTCTGAGAGACACTCAAATATTCACACAGTCTGAAGTTTTGGCATCTGGGTCATTCTCTAGAAGAATCTACTTCCTTCAGCAGGGAATTCAGGCTCTTTTGTGATGTGCTCTGAATTTCACTAAATTTTGAAAACTTGAATGAGGGTGAGTGTTGCAACTGTGTGGATCACTTCAGATCAGCTTTTGGTCCCATTTTACTTCCTTTTAATTCAAGCTTACTAAATCAGTTTTATATGACTGTTGAATACGTTTGTCTCTAACTTAATAATCATTATTCTTCTACCTATTTTTTTTTTCTCCCAACTTCTCTCAGTTCCAGGAAACTGTTTTTATGAAAATATGTCTATGACTTGTCAGCAGTGTCTTCCATTTGCCCCTACTGACTGTCATGCTGCTACAGGCAGCCTACGATCAAGTTTCAGGCCAGTGACTAATTATCCAGTATAAAGAAAAGCAAAAGATTTACCTCTATGGGCACAATACCCTTTTGTTAGAAATTCTTTTCAGACAAGGATTATCTTGTAAGGGAATCTTTTCTCTTCTGAATGCTCTTAAAAATAAAGCAGATGATAGTCATATCTCCTCCCCAGCCTTCCAAAGCCTCCTTGTGGCCTTGTGACGGAAACAAGAGCAAAGTGGGAGGAGGAGTAGAGGCAGACAGACAGAGTAAGGTTGGCTGAGAGGCAGACAAATCAGTGAACTTACTTCATGGACATTCTTCTCAACCATAATCTATTTCCACTGTATTAAGCAGTATACTTTATTTTAATCTCTGGAATGCCTCTGCCTATTTTCTACTTAATTGAGACATAATTAACTAATTAACTTGTATTTACCCCAAACCCTGTTTATTTGACACTCCATGTTATTACAAACTTGAAGCAGTATTGCTTAGGCTATTTTCAGTGTTGACAATATTTCTTCCATTATAGAAATCTCTGATATTTGTGCAATTAGACACCATGTGGGATGCAGTATTCTGATTGTACACACACACACACACACACACACACACACACGATTTCCCTATGTGTAGGGTTTTTGGTTTTGTTTTTCCCATAACAGAACATTCTTATCAGAATGGGGAGAACTGAAAAAAAAAGTTGCCGTTTACTTGTGTCTGAGTTTTAAGTCCCCATTCTGGAAAGCAGAAGAAATAGAAAATGCTGTTTGATGGCAAGAAATGACAAATCTAATTTATCCATTTCTCGTGTGAATAGACAGAGCTGTTCAGTGATGCCTCAGGCTGAATAGTTTCCTTACTTCTGTTGAAATTGAACATAAAATTGTCTCCTGTACCTTGCGTATCAATATTTTTTCTACCATGGTGATGATAGTTAGGGAGTCGTTAAATTTGAAAACAGGGACACAACTGGATAAATAAACCTAAAGGATCCCAACCCATAGAGAACTGGTATCCAGATATTCAGCCAACCCAAACTGAAAGTGTTTATTTAAGAAAAGGACTTGTATTTCCTGTTCTGCACCAGGCCCCTCGGTAATTAATGTTCCAATACAAAACTCTTCATTCACCAACGTCATGCACGCATCGTGTGGTGTTCTTGCAAAAGCCCTGAGCGGTCCTGAGCTCAGCAACAAGCATAAGCTTGAGTCATCCCACACAGGTTTAGCTGGAGCCAGAAGAAGCAGGAATGGGTAGGTAGTAGAAAAGGGAAGGGAGGCAGTGCAAAACATACAAAGCAACAAATAACCTTAAATCCCAGCACAGGGTCACCTCTAACGGAGCGGGCTGTATCCCACACACTTGCTGACTAACGGTTCACAGTGAAATGGCCAGGGAAGGCCACTCAAACACTCACACCCAGACAGACAACTGGCTGGTTGACAGGACTCCACAAAGGAGCAATCAAAGCCAGGAATCCCAATGCCAATTCCAGAAGTACATTTGCGTTCTTCCCCCAGCCTCCTTCCTAAATCCCAAAGGCAGCAGGTCGGATGGTCAGGCGACACTAGAGTGTGCTATCTGAGGTGGCCGTTTTATTGCTGAAATACTGAATGGTATTTTGAAACAAAGATTTTGTTTTGGGCTAGCCAAAGCTGAAGGCACTGAGGAGAGTTGTCAGAGCCAAGGAAACTCTGTCACAATCCCTTACGCCAAGTATTTTGCACTTCCAAAGTAATCACAAACACACACATAGAGTGTGTGCAGGGCCTCGGAGCAGGAATAAGGAAGGACAGGAAAGTCACTTACTGTGTGACCAACAGTGCTTGCTGTCTGGCAGATACGGTCTAAACCAAGCCTGGAATTGAGATATTTATCTGTTGTGCCTTTTTTTTGTTTGGTTTAAGAAGCTTTTGCCAAAGAAGATGCCACGTTACTAGGAAATGACTTTTTGACATGATACCATATTTTCTGCTGAGTTGTTCTGCACAAGTGACTGGACTGAATGCCTAGCTCCACAAAAACAATTGAGATGAGGCCTCCTGATACAAGGGAGCTGTTTTCCATTGACACAGGCTGCTTTTTAAAAATATTTATGAAGGCACAATAAGCATAAGTGACACTGGAAAGACTGGTGCCATGAACGTTGATATGCTTTTCTCAATATAAACCTCTTCATCACATCCTGAAGCAAAGCCGATGTGGGAACAACAGCTCTCTCTCCTCGTTTCATGTGAAGCTGCTCTCTGAGATAGATCCCAGGCGTGGGGTGGTCCTAAGGGGGGTCCCTAGACCCTGGTGAGAAGACCTCTCCATGCTGCACTTTAAGCAGGATTTTGCCCGTTGAATAGGGAGGGAGAAAGATGGGCAGGCACACAGTCACACCTTTCCTTGGTGTTTTAATTTGGCCAGTCCCTCAGCTGAGTGTAAACAATCGCTGGCCAAGACAAGCATGGAAAGAAGAAACATGGTGACGGGCATGTGGCTATATCTAGGCTACCTGTAAAGGGAGGCAACATGAGCACTTTCAGTATTAGCCTTGTTTACTTCCACCTCGTGTGGGTAGGCCAGCGAGCCCCGGCTGTGCTTGTAGAGACAGTCCCATCCTGGGCACATGGATGGGACCTGCACTGGAGAGGCTGCCCCACAGGCACCACGTCAGCCTCCTCCTGTGTCTGCTGTGGCTGAATCCCAAAGTGCCTATGAATCCCCTGGCTCACAGGCCAAATCCAGCCATTCCTGTGGGAACATAGTCCACCTGCAAGCTACCATCCACAAGGAGGGAAAGACACATGCACTGTAAAGGAGTGAAAAATACGTTTCTCTCCCCTTTAAGGATAAAATACTGATACTTATTAGCAAAGTATGTGCAAAAGGATGACATTTTGGCCACAGCAAGGGACACTGCTTTGCAAACATGAACTGAGTTTCTCTTGGTAACAATTTTTATAGGGACACATCTATCATATTTTCAGTAAGTTGCTAAAGATTTATCTATCCAGCGTAGGGGTTGGTTCTGACACAGTTTGCTTCCCCCAGCTCAGTCATCACTTGGGAAAAAAAACCCTAAAAATGTCTTTTCAAGATTAGTGCAGTCATGTTGTCCATCAGGGAGCAACAAGGGGAAGGCTTTAAGGAGATGGGAGTTTAACTGGTATAAACAGTAAGACTGTGGTTGTGTACCTTGTGTATCTTGTTTGCAGTGAAAGAAGGGCTAATTGTGTGCTTTCCTGTGATTCACCATAATTTCAAGTTGAAAGAGATAGATTTGACCTGCTTCATCAGGAGTCAGCTATTTCTGAAAACTTTCTTTGGATAGCTTGCTCCAGTGGCTTATTTGGCTCGCTACAAAAAAACCCGATCATTTACACAGGAACTTGGCAAATGTCAATTGCTTCCATTCCAGTCTGGGAGGTTTTATTGCACTCTCTTGAGAAGAGTGGCAGTTGTGTGAATAAGGCCTTTTAAGTGCCATTGGCAGCACAGAAGGGGCTAAATTTGCCCTGTTACAAAGAGCAGCAATTTTCATGATTCTTAGAAGCAGTTCTGTCGCTCAGTCTTGCAGGCATGCCCGAGAAGCCCTACTGGGTTATTATTTCCAGGTTCTGAGATAACAGCTTTGAGGAGACAGCAAGGGTGTGCTGGTCTGGAGCATCAACCAGGGGCGTGCGGTGGGAGCAGCGTAGGTTGGGCAGGTAGAGCAGGCCACCTGCACCCACGGGGCTCCAGAGGCAAGGGGGTTGCAAGCACTGGAGCTCGAGCAAGAAAAGGGTGCACCACATACGCCAGGAGGGGACACACACCTCCATCTGCTCAGCAGAGAGATGAGCTGCAGGTGACCATGGGCCGGTATCAGTCTGTCTCCTCTGCTAATTGGGTTTTTCTGAGCTAAACATGGTGCTGGCGGGCAAATAGAGTCCCTGGAGCAATTGAGGAAAAAGCTTCGCCAGTCGTTAGAAGTTGGCTTTCAACCAATGTGCACAGTGAGATTTTTTTTTGTCCTGATACTAATTTAACAGTTCAGCAAACATAAAGCCAACGAGCAGGTGAAATATGACGAATTTCCGAGACTAGCTAGAAATGAAACACAAGCAGTAGTGTCTGTGGGGTAGAAAGCAGCCCTTGGCCGTAGCAGATTCTGCAATTTGGATAGCTTTTGGAGGGCTCCCATCCAAATCCCGCTCTGTCACACCTGGTTTACCGGCATGTATGATATGTCCTAACCATCACAGCAGTGAAGAGCTCACAGGCCAGATTCAAGCCCTAAGACTGCTTCTGACTTCCAGCAATTTCCTGTTACTGAGGGAAGCAAAGGGAACAGGAGCCATAGCAGCAACACAAACCATTGTGGCTCTGAGAATGAGAAAAATGTTCACACAACAATGGTAGAAAAATATTTTGGATTCAAGGAACAACTATGAGAATATGAGTTTTTTTAGAATCATAAATGTGTTTGTCTTCCAGGATAAGCATGCCACGATAAAATACAGCAATAAAAAACTATTGACTGAATTGCTTGACATGGTGCATGAAGAAGTGAGAAGGCAGGAGAGGTAATGTTAATAAATCACTGTCCTGTCCAGCGGGCTTCCATTATTCAGAGAGAAGGGCAATTACGAAGGCATACTGCTGCCCCGCTTTCAAAGTTTAACATTCCTGTTTGACATCTGATCTAGCAAACAGTGTTAGGAGGTATCCAAGCAGCATGCACAGCACTTTAAACGATTAAGGGAGCAGGGTGTTTGAGCACGTTGGCATTCTAGGCCATAGCTCTCCAGCAGTTAAAGACATACATACATACGCATCTCCTTAGATACTTATTGATCCGGCACAAATTTGTTTTCACTGAGAAGGGGAAACCACATTCCTGGCTCAGATTCACTGGTGTGAGATCTGAAGCTGCTGCATCCCTGAAACAGGTGGGCTTATGCTGCCAAAATCAGAAGCTGCCTCCACTTCTTCGCTTTCTAAAGTGATGGTTGTGCTCCCACTGGACTCCAGCTCTCCACTTCAAGAGAAAGGTCACTGAAGTGTTGCCAAGATTGGGTGGGCAGCTCAGTCACAGCCACCTCCTCACCCTCCCCATTTAACAGGCTGGTTGGTTTCAAATCCAGTGACTCTAATCCCACAGGACAGATTCAAACCTAGAGACAGATACTTTGTGCTCAACTCAGTGAGTGTGACGCCTACCCTTGAAAACAAACCCCTGAGATACAAGCCTGCTTCAGCACAAAATTGCAAGTACTTTGGTTTCTGCATCTGCATTTATCCCCTCCTGCTTCCAGTGATCACTGGAGGGCTGACCATGAATTAAGGAAACAAAATTCTTTCATCTGATCGCGTGCTTGCCCATCATAACCTTGCTGCCACCTTCCACAATGGCCCCAGTAACCTCTGATAAATTGGAGGACACTGCACCATGGGTGGGGCATTAGCTCTTATCTGGGCTCCTTCTCACTGACTCTGAAGCCCAGCTACAAAACAGGGCTAACGAGACTAATTAAGGTAAATTTTTATAAATATCTACTGGGCGCAGAGGCCAATTGAGTGTACAGCCCAGTATGAACCGGGAGTTGAAACATCAGTTTGGCTTGCCTGACCTTTAGACTCACATCTTTATTTATGGTTTGAGCCACCTTCTCCCCTGAGCACGGGCAGGGTTTAATCATTTGAAAGAAGAGGAAGGGGACGCTTGGAGCAGCTCTAGCAGCGATGGGGTGAGGATAAAAGCCAGGCAAGCTTCAGGCTTTGCACGAGAGGTACTTAATTGTGCATTATTTCCTTTTGCTTTTGAATGCTTCAACTTTCCATGCCACTTCTGTATCACTTATCAAGCCTCTTGTGGGTTCAAAACTAATTTGCAGAGCAGGGAGAGAGCTTACTGGAACCAACATCTCTATACTGGAGGTCAAATGCTCTGCTGTTTTCCCCCGGTTCGGTCAGTACCATGGCTCTCCCCTTGCTGCTGTGCAAAGGAACTTGGCGTGGAAATAGGCAGATGGCTAGGCAGGGTTTCAGCCTGCTAACCCTGAACTAGTTAAAACTGACCTGTGCCTTTCATAGTACCTCACGTCAGCTTGGGTTGTCAAGTTCATATGCTGAAAGTTGTCACCTCTGACTGAGATACCCATTTCGTCCAGCTGCTACAGCTTTCTTGTGGCTTTTGGGGAGGACCCACAGAAAAACCTCTTTCCTGTGGAAAGACCCACTGATCTACCTGACCTGTGGTTGATTCCCCTTAGGGTTGATCCCCCTGCTGCGGATCTCTTCTCCTCAAGATTTCAGTACAAGAAAGCATGGGACTGACTCTGCTCCTGCTGACACAATGTCGATGGTTTGTAACCCCAAGGACTGCGTGGAGCTGCATGAGTGACTGCCAGGCCCTGGCATGAATGAGCTGCCAGGCCAGAGGCTGCTTACTGAAAGTGATGGTCACAAACAGGCAGGTGCCCTGGAAGCATTAGCTCCTTCCTCTGGGTAGTATTTGCTCTGTAAGTTTATAATAGCGGTCCTCATCTCAGCAGTTACTGTCTCATTCACTGGAACGTTCAGGTATTCAGAAGGGAGATGCTTTCATTTTTCATCAGAGAAAAACACACTGGATCAAGGCAAGAGGAGGCCAGAAATCTGCCATCCTCATCCCCTCAACCTTCCTCCCATCTTTCTTGAAGTAGTTCTCGTAGCAAACACATCTATCTGGATCGTTTGTGGTGGATCCGAATGTCCCATCAAAGAGACTCCCAGAAATCAACTCTTTACAAAGAGAAGAAGCTCACAAGTCATATTAGTACCACTGTCACCTCTGAGCTAAAACAGCAGGCTTTGCAAATGTCATTCTTTTCTCCTCTCCAGTTTTTTTGCTACCTGTCTCAAGTAGCTTTTTGTTACAAGCAGATGTGAAAGGCTTTTTAACAATCCATGGCACAGTCCAACAATCCAAGTGGATTTGCCTGCACTCCACTCAGGAGGCTGGGGAGCGTTCTGGTCAGAGGGACAAAGTCTTGTCCGTATCAGCAAAAGCCAAGGGTGGAGATCAGTGGAACAGGATGCCAATAGAGCCTCCATCTCCTTTGCATTTGCACCTACTGATGACTGTGTCAGTGCCAGCTGCAACTTTTGGCTAGGCTATCAAGTGGAAGCCCCGACATGCAGCACCTGAATGAAAAGGTTCCACGATCCTAGAGACAAAGCCAGAGGTACGGTATTTCATATCCAGAGGGGGTATGCAGTCTCACCCAAAGCAACCTCAAAATATAGAATGTCCAGGTTAAACCTTTGTGTTGAGTGGACACAATCATGTACTCACACGTGCATGGATCCCCAGCTAATAAAACAGCATTAGTTCTCACACGAAAACACTAAACTGAAGAAGCACCCTTTAATTATGCTTAGGTTCAGAATGTTAAAAACTCCCCAAAGGACTTAACTGTGACTAACGTACTGGTCAAGATCAGTTATCCTGTCGTTAGCTATTTCTGTGTTGTAGTAGTGGTACCACTGTTGCTACTGTGAGGTGCACAGTGCAATAGACGAAGACCTCTTCTATGCTGCTGTAAATTGTAGGTGTTCTGTGCTGGGGAGCCCACTTGCTAGGGCACACTGCTGAACTCTGGCCACTGAACCACTAACAGGAGTGCATTGACTTTAACAGAAGGCAAACTGTTCAACCTCTTGAGTTATCCTCTCTCTTTCATGCCCCAGGAAAAAGTGCTGGTTTATATCTCATTTTCTCCAGTCAAAGAGCTTGTTCTGCAAAGTAGCCTTCCAGCACTTCTGGTTTAATCACTGCTGACCTCCAAACCCCAAAGTATTCACTCAATGGATATTTGAAATGCCTGTGAACTGCACCTAGGAGGAATGCAGGTACAGGAACTTTATTCCAGGCTGCAGAATATTAACTGGTTTTACCCAGCTGACACTGGCAATTTGTTTTTTTGTCACTCAACATCTCTGCCTCAGGGGAACAAACACACAGACTGAATTTTGGCAATGTGCACCAGAGCCCCATTTCAGAAGATGTTTATTAGCTATCTTACCAGCAACAGAGCAGAAAGAGGCTTTTCAGAGAGGTTGCATCCTATCCTCTTGAGCAACCCTTAAGCCATTATCTCAGGATCTCACATTTCATACACTGTAATAAATGAAACAATTCCTTAGGAAACTGGCAGTCCACAGTCACCTTCTGATATCTCTATCAGCATTCGCAGAGTGGGAAAGCTTAGTGAGTCTCTGATTTAGATGGGGGAACCTTTTTCCACAGCTTAATAGACCCATTGTGACAGTGAACGCCTTTCTGGATTGCTAGTATTTTCTTGGCGATATAGGTTCAATAGTTTCCTTAGAGTAGTGAAAAATTCCCCGTTAAAGATTTGGAAAGTCTTCTCTCTTTAAGATCCTGGAGGCCGGACTCCTGTAATCCACCTTTACCGTGGATGGCCTTTCTACAGTCTGGTGTAGTGCCACCTCCTGACCAGAGCTTCCCAGGCACGGGTGAAAGCTCGTATTGTCCCAGTCGGTAGAAGTTGGCTTTCAAGCAATGTGCACAGTGAGATTTTTTTTTGTCCTGATACTAATTTAACAGTTCAGCAAACATAAACCCAATGAGCAGGTGAAATGTGATGAATTTCCTAGACTAGCTAGAAAAGAAACACAAGCAGTGCTAGCAGACCATTTGTTCTGGAGAGATCCGGGGAGGAAGGAGAGGCCTGCAGTGCCCCGAACCTACTGCTCTTGTCAGAGAGATGCGCTTGTGAACCTGGAGCCTGAGAGAGACATCTGGGTCTGTCATGTTCTGAGCTGCAGAGGTAGCTTTGATTTGTCTGTGTAGAAACATAAACTACTAGGAAAAACTGGCCATTTACCACAGCACCTTATGGACTTTAAGAACTGACCTGCCACAGGTATCGAACAGCTTTGTCACTCCACTGCCAGCCACTACCCCTCCAGCTGGCCACATGTCAAATTGGTTCTGATGTGAAATTTTTTCTCTTTAAGTCCTCCTTATCACCCCTACCCAAGCCTGTGGTCACACCATGTATTTTGTCATCAACTTTGGGAGAAATCATGGCAAGGTAAGGATAATCAGCAGGAGCTGGCATCCTGGCTCCTGGATTACCTGGAGTGTGCAGCTTGGTGTAAGGAAGGACTTTGTGTCTTCCTGCTAACTAGGCACAAATCCTGCCCTGTCTGAAGGGGGCCATTGTGGGATCACATCGGTGAGGCCAGAATTTTACCCTTCTGCTTCTGTAAAAGCAGCAGCAAGTGGAGAATTGTTCAGGTGAGATGGAATGCTGCTGTACTGCTGCTCCTGTGCCAGGGTTAGCCGCGGGCTGAGGGCACAGGAGAGAGCAATGGGAGCCGCCAGCAGGCTGCATTGCTTTCGGATGGGGAGGACTCTTTCTCAGGTCCTGCGTAGTGGACTCTTTTTTTCCAGAGTAGGTGCAGAAGTCATCGTATTTTCTTAGCACTGATTTTCATAAGGAAAGGACTTTATGGAAAACACATGCAATTGACTTGAAGTCTGATGCTACCAACACCTGCCATTCCTATTTATGTCTATTTTTAATATCTCTTCACACAATGCTGATGCAGCACAATCTCTATTGTATAATATCCTTCCTATAAGCTGAACTTTGCCAAGAAATTTCACACAACCACATGTAGAAATAACCAGATAAATCTCCAGTGAAATGGATGAAGCTTTCTGTACATTTTTTAGTGTCTTGGAAGATTTTGCCTGACCTTAATGCCCAGAGGTATGCCAGCATCTTATGAAAAGAGAATAAAGCTCAGAACATGTTGGCTGCCCGTGGGCACACTCTGATGCATCGAGAATGCCCAAGCCCCTGGCCACTGTAGCTCCTCACGGTGAATGATGGCTTTAAATCCTTGGGAATGTGCTGAATTTCTCTGTACCTATCAGTTATGTCCCACTTACTGTGAATGACCGACCTCTTGAGCCTTTAGGTGCAGGCACTGGAACAGCCTGCCCAGGGCGGTGGTTGAGTCCCCATCCCTAGAGGTGTTTAAGAAACGTCTAGATGTGGCACTTCAGGGCATGCTCTGGTGGCAGAGACTGTAGGTTGTTTGGTTGGACTCGATGATCTTAAAGGTCCTTTCCAACCGTGAAGATCCTGTGATTCTGTGACTGCGCTATTTTCCTGCACTACTTCTTTCCAGCCCAAATCCCAAGTCGTGACTCCTAGCCTACAGTAATTTACTGTATCCTAAACAGCAGGACTCACAAGAGTGTTACTTTTAAATTTAAAAATTTAAATTTAAGTGAAATAAGCTGGTTTTGAGTTACCGTTATATTAGCAGCTTATTAATGGTATGTGAATGAGTGTACACAGACACTGCACAGAATTCATCTGTCTCCTTCCTCCAGAGAAAGCAGCTTTACTGAGTTCTTCTGTTAGGTTTTTAGTGAAGATGAGACTAAAAACCAAACCTGAGCTATTTGGATCATCTGCCTCAGTGCATCTGAGCTATGTGATTCCCCTTTCCTGCTCCTGACAACAGAACTCATTTGCTTGTTACCCTCGCTTTGTTGCGGTGGATAATTCTACATAGCCTTTGGATATCAGCTATGGAAAGCATGCCAGCTTCTCCAAAGTAGGTATTGTTAGCAGCTTATCACAGTTCAGTGGTGACATGAAACTCAGTTTCATTCCTGCCTTTTGGAGCAAATTAAAACACTATTTGATATTTTAGGGGCCTTTGTTCTTTAACACATAGCTCTTTGCCAATGCACTTTGGCAGCTTCTTTGGACACCAGCGCAGGAGGCTTGTTTCTGTGGAAGGCCTGAAATCTGGAGTTCCTGCTGCTTGTTTCTGCCATGCCATGGTGGAAGGTGCTATTGGGCCTTGCCATGCCTGGGTGAATCCAACACTTGCTAGAAGCTCTGGCTTTCTAGCCAGGAGCCGCTGCAAGCATCCATTTCCTTCTTTCTAAAGTCCTTTCCATCCCTTTTTCCCCTGTGCTTCTGGGCCATATTCAGACTCCCTCATACATTGCTTACGCCCAACAGCACTTTTTAAGCAGCATCCATGGGACCAGACACCCAGCTGCCTCTAAGGTCTGTAGAGGGGCTGGTATGACAGCCCTACACCTCTTATTTTAGTTGTTTCTCTATCCCACCTTCAAAATCTATGCAATCCTGCTCACTCCTCTCTTTCTGGTAGTCACTTATCCCCATCTTGGGGACATCATGCTGTTTCCATGCCGCTCCCTAGCTCATGGCTTCTGAAAGGAGTGGTAGGAGAAGTGCGTTGCAGGGTGCGTTCCTCAGTGAGAGCGAGCTGATCCCACAGGGCATCCCTTCCTCCAAGTGGACCTGATGACAAGAAATTAAAAAAAGAAAATTCACTCTAAGACCTGTACCCTGCAGAGGCAGAACCACCGTCTGCCCAGGTCCTCCCCACTGTCGTTCCTGCAGGCGCAGAGACAGGCTGCCACGTGCCAAAGCCACAGCAGAGAAGTGGGGGGTGGAGGCTAACGGAGAAAGAGTATCAAAGCCCTCTCCCCCTGCTCAGGAAATAAATTCTGTGTATCCCAGAGGCCATGCCCTATGTGCCTTTCAAAGGCAGGCATTGACAACACATTCATGCCCGAATTAGGCCCCACTACCATGCACCAGGTCTTGCTGATATTCAATATGTTGTACCAGCTTCTGCTTCAATAGGGCTTTCTGAGGTCTAGGAAACTCCCCTAGTGTCTCAAATGCTGGCAAGTTGCTTTTTAGTACTCGGTGCCATTGCTACTTAGTATGGTGGGAGAAACGAGTGGCTGCTCTGCCCAGATCCCACCTCACTCGCATTTTCACAACCGCGTCAGGAAAATTACAAAGCAAAACAAAACACCTTTCAGCACAAATTCCTTTTGTTAACAGGCGACCGTAGTCTTCCCGTAATGTCTGAGCAAGAGAAAATCACTGCCACAACTGCTTGGGTGTTGCCTCTGGAACTTGGAAGGATGAAATCATCACACGTCCCACCACCCCGCTCACTTTGAGGCATTTCTGACTAGGCTCATATGATGTGGTTGCCTCCAATTAGGAGGCACTGGGATCAGTGATTCAGGAGGTCACATCCAGTCCTGCAGCCTTTAAATAGCATGGAAAGAGTTAGTCTGAGGTTGCCAGTAGAAGGCAAGGATAATTGTTAAAAACGGCTTAGGGCCTGGTAGTGTGTGACTAGGGCAGGAGTGGGGAAGAGTCTGGTCCCAGCTGTTACTTAACGCAATTCGTCAGTTTTGGCAAATCTTTAATCCCGCTGTCCTTTATGTTCCGAGTAAGTTTGTCCCCTGGAGCGAAGGTTCTTCCCAGCCTCTGTAAGGCCCTGTGATCGGTGTGTATCCTTGACTCATGCTGGCTACTGGCAGCCCGTCTGGGTCAGCAGCAACACAGTGACTGACTGACAGAATGACTCAGTGTCATTAGAAGTGGCCAGTATAGCGTGCTGCACTACGAACAGTTTTGCATCAGTTGCACCTCGATGGAGATGGATGTACTCGTCGCGTACGTAAGTATCCCTTTCCTGCATCCCGATTCTGTCCTTGGGAATGCCTCCTTGTAGTATGCAACAGGCACTATCGCATCTTCTCGTCCAGTCCTCTGCAGGGCACTTAGAGAGTCAGGAGTATGCTTGTATAATGCACCTAATTGGTTGGGAAGGCTGCTTTAAGAGCCTTTACTCCTTTAAAAAAACAAAAGTCAAGCAGTCTAATAGACTACCACAGAATAAAGCCCTTGCCTCCTTTCCCACGTGCCTGTCCAGTATTAAATAACATCCTCCTGTCCAAACTGGGAGAGAGCCCTGCACACCTTGGGCATATAGAGCCTCAAAGGAACTTTCTCACACAGGGTATGGGACAAAAAATGCAGAAATACGTTTATATGGATGTGATTATAGTCACACGTAATTATTCAGCAGCGAGGCCTTTTACAGGCTTGTCCTCCCTCTGTCTCCAACAAAGATTGTCTTGAATGTTTCAGTGGTGTACCAGTTCAATGTTTACATCCCTTTTTATTGGGAAAGCAATTGTAAAATGTTTGACAGCAATGTTTCCTGTCTGTTATAAGCAGCACCAACAACTGATTTTAATTTCCTTAAAGAAGAAACCCACATTTGTGCTCTCTGAAAGCAAAAAAATGTATAAAACGTGTTTTGGGAGGTGTAATTTCTGGGCATGATGTGAGGCCAGTCCTGAGCCTTGATGCTCAAAATTGTTGTTCTGTAACTTATTACTGCTAGTTCCTCCTTTAGCCTGCAGACGAGAGTGCACGTACTCAGCAGAATAATACATGTGGTAAGATATTCAGTAATATTCAGCTTTACCCATGCATTCTTTCTCCTCTGTTTTTGTACAGAGTTCCCCTTCTTCTTACAGTTAAGCCTGGACATATTTTTCTATTTTAAATTTTCCAATGATTTGTACAAGAGAGTATTAAATTGCTAAAGGGCATATTAAGTATTACAGCTCTGTTAAACTTGAATGAAGCAATGCAGGTCTGGAACGCATTTTATAAATCTGCAGCTTGATAAGCAAACTTTCTTTGCCGAATCTGACATTCCTTTGCACTAATCATCTACGTGAAAGAGCTGCCTCTAATTCTTTGATTCTTTTAACTTCCTCACCCCAGGACTAAAACCAGCTGCAGGCCTCCCTTTCTCTTGGCACCAAATAATTTAAAACCCTCTCCATAGCCTTCAGAGGAAGGTGTGGAGGGGCCGGGCGCTGCAGAGGCTGCAGAGCTGTCCACACGGCCTCGATGGAACACCCCTCGCTTACATTTTTCCAGCCTTTTTTGGTTTGGGTTTAGGGTTTTTTTTTTTGAAGTTGGAGAATGAGGACATAGCACACTCAGCTCTGAGGAGGACTCACAGTGAGTGTGTGGAAGTTGTGTCAAGAAAACACCTATGTCAGTGATGGCAGGGGGAGGAGATCAAGCCAGGCCACCCAGCATCGCCTGGGAAAGCTTGGAGACTGAGGACAGATTTTTTTTTTTTNCATTTGAAAAGCCCACAAGTCAGCTTCAGGGTGATTCACCTCCTTAATTTCACCCACACAGTCAGTGGCCGTTGGACTAGGCTCCATGAGGAAAAGCTTGCGAAATGTGAGACCATTACAGTGGCAATGTAAGGTAGCAAATCAGTTTTGATGGGTGACAACTCTTCTAGAAGGCTTTTCTTTGCCTTTTGGTTTCTGCTGATGGTGTATCCCCCCACCACGTCTGTCTTGCTCACTGTACCTTCTTGTCTCAGAGTTGTTCTGGCTTATTTGCTGTCTCCTACGCTTACGTTTACCCTATTAAATGAATGCAGCTGGGAAGATGACGAAACCCACTTCAACAGAGATTTCACGCCTTAGGAGGAGCCTGTATAAACTCTCAGACCTGTTGATAAAATAGCAAAGAAAAAACCTCCAGGCCTCTACGATGAAAGCTTCTGCTTTCTCATATCGTATGATAAACAGCCTTATTAAAGTTAACACTTCTTGCCTGCGATAGCCTTTGGCACAGCCCTAGACTTGCTCTCGATCCTAAACTGGAGGGGAAGGCTGACAAGGGCAGCGCATGTACGCAGCTACAACGCCGCTGTGCTCCTGGAAGAGATCCTGACAACTGCTTTATTCTTAGTGCTGCACCTGTGGCGAGTCAGTGAGACGAACAATTCTTTGACGAGATTCAATTCCCCTGTTTAACGTCCCCCTTTGCAACGTCTTGTAGTAACTTCATTTTAAGTGATGTGAAGAGCAGCAAATTAAAACACGTGAGCACTATTCTCGTGACCCTCCATCCAACAGTGCTTCACAAAGCAGAAGGACTTTTCTTTGTGGAAGTCCAGCTGCTAGAGGATGCTCAAAGAGCTGATGTTGCGGGGCTGGCAAACTCAAAAGGAGTTTCTCAAGTCCCTTGACAAAAATCATGGCTGCTGCCTGGGACCTCTAGCTTTCCCTGGGGTGCAGCATGGTGCAGTTGTGTCTGCAGGGACTCCCAGTTCTTCCTCGCCAGGACACTGGCAGAACAATGTCCGTGAAACAGCCCATTTCTCCCTGCTCGTGTGCTTGAGAGTCTGCCCAGCTGTGTGTCACTCTACCCAGGTAGCGCCTGGGCACTCAGCTTCATGCCCAGGAAGGAGGAGCCAGGGAACAAGAGAGGGGGGTGAACAGGCAGAGGAGAAGACAGTGCTTGCCAGGTAGCAGGCAGGACAGGACACAACCCTTTATTCAGGAGGAGAGAGAGCGGCAAACGGTGTTGGCAAAATGGATAGCAAGCCGCAGGATTGATGGTTGAGCCCTTGAGCTCAGTGAGAGGAATCACGGAATCACGGAATCTTTAGAGTTGGAAGGGACCTCTAGAGATCATCTAGTCCAACTCCCCTGCAAAAGCAGGATTGCCCAGAGCACATCACTCACTGTGTATCTTTCTCCTTTAAAGTGAACGTACAGTAAACGGTCCCCATGCCGTGTGCCAGACTGGCAGGACAGAAAAAGAAAGCCGGTCTGTGTGAAGAGGGCAAGTACTGTATTGACAGCGGGAGCACAAGGCTCCTCATGCTTTTCTGATGACACGTTTCAACCCAGATCAAGCTCTTTAGGAGCGAGCTGCCTCATGTGTCACAGCCCTCAAATCCTTGGCCTCTGCGCTGAGACTACCAACGAGAATGCCAGCTATGATGGTGGGTTTATTTTCACCAGACTGAATGGACTTCCCTCTCATTCCACAGAGAGCACGAGACAGCTGTAAGTTAGCAACAGCTTTTCCTTGGAGAGGGGCCCGAGGCATAAGATTTAAACCACCTAATCTCTCTCTGTGCCCGTGTCCCAGGATCTATGTTCCGTCCGGACCAAAATAGCTAACAAGGAACCACGGGTGAGTTCGCCTAATGATAATTGCCCATGCCCCGTGTGGTGCTGCTGGAGAAGAGGTAGTGGGAAGGGGGAAGGTACGGGGGGAGGGAAGGCTCCTGTTTAAAGCGAGGTGGTAGGAAGAGACGGAGGCTCCCTTTCCTGAAGCGCGAGACTGGGTGAGCCACGTGCTTCTAAATGTGCCCTGCGAAGCTGGGATTGTACCAGCGATTGTATCTCTCTCTCTCTCTCGAGCGATAAAGCCTAGACTATTCATCTTTTCTGGGCTTTGATTTTGCCAGAAGAAAGGTACCATCTGTGCAGAAGTTTAAGTTCTTCTTCCTACTGCCAAACGTCAACGGGAGTATGCTTTTGCAGGTTTTACGTTTGTTCAGCAAAGATTGTTATGGCCCCTGCCTGGAAAGGACTTTTCACACAGTTGGGTTCTTTGGTTGGCTCTTGAAAGTAAGCCATATATTATCGTCTCAGTAGGCAGCAAGGCGCTTCCTTTCTTCTCGAGCGAGCCTGTCCTTGCTGTGCTCTCCAGAGATGTGGCCGCTCGCCGGTTTTCCTCTTCTAACATCCCGCCACGTTTCACACCATCCCCCGGCTGTAATCTCTTGCTTTTCTCGGTGCCTGGACGCTCGCTGCCTTCCAGAACCGTTTGGCAGCCGTGGCTCCGCTCAGGCTCTCTCTCGCAGCTCCCTTCTGTTCCCCAAAAGCCAGCCTCCTCCTCCTCGCCGAGGGCCCGCAGGTACCCGGGGCCCGGCAGACGGAGCCGGGGGGTGCCGCAGCCAGTGAGGACCCAAAGCGAAACCACGGAGCCGGCTCGGACGGCAAGTTTCGGGGCTCGTTTCGCGCTCGGGAGCCGGCCCCGCTGCTGCTCCCCCCGCCCGGGGCCGGCGGCGGGGCGGGCCGGGCTGCGGCCGCGCTCCCTCTAGCGCCGGGCGGGGGGAAAAGGCCCGGCCGCAGCCCCCATCGCTCCCCGGGCAGCTCCTCCGAGCGGCGGCATGACAGCCTGGCCTTTCGGGCTGCAGCTCCGGAGGCAGAGGGCGCCGGGGATTGCTGGGCTTATCCACTTTTTTCTCCAGGCTATTACTATTCGGGGCGGGGGCGGGGGGAGATAAAAAAAAAAAAAATAGAGTCCACCCCCAAAATAGAAGAAGCGGCTAAGGGGGAAAGGAAGACCTTCACCGCCTGCATGAAGAATAATTTGTTTGCTCCCCCCTGCCCCCCCTCGGCTTCTCATTATAGAAGCTATTTTTCCCAAAACAGGACGTTGGGCCAGGGAGAGGTAATATAAACAGATGCATTCTTTGAAAGCTCGCAGCGCATTTTTGCGGAGCGCAGGCTCTTCATTGAAATGCAGAGACCCATGAGGTGTGGGAACAAGGGATGGCGGCAGCAGGAGGAAAAACCCTTCCTCTGCGAAAAATGAGTCAGCCCAGAGCCTCACTGTTTTTTTTTGGTTTTTTTTTTTTTTGAGAAGCAGAGTGCACAAAATTGAGATTGAGGTGTGAAGTAAACCTTTAAACAAAGCTGATATTGGCCGGTTGCTAGAAGAAAGCTTGGAACAGTATTACAGGCAGCCTTGCTTCCTTTTCCAAATGTGCAGTATTAGTCAATTTGCACCAGCAGCGGCCTTCACTGATGGGAACCAAAAGGAAGAAAGGATCCTGTCTCTACTCACCTCCTCTTGGACTGGGTCTAGCACCTGAAAGCCAGTGACTTCCAGGGTAATTAAGCAGTTACACCCGGACCCAGGCTGAATCCTTTCCTTGTTACTGTGTGTTTTTGTCTTCCATCAGGTGTGGGCTTTTCACAAAACATGCCCTCAGCAGCAGGGGCAGGGAGAGTGGAGCCAGAGAGGCTGTGACTGGCCTTTCTGCCAGCTCCCTTATGCACACCCAGGTGCTTAATACCGGCACTGGGGTATCTCTCCTTGCCTCTCCTCGTACAGGGTTCTGCTCCTTACACCTCACCACACATCTCACCTCTTTTCTGGTTTCTCTGCTCTGGTCTCCAAGCTTCTTTCAAACTTTACAGAAGCAAAACACTATTGTCTTTCATTTAAAAAAAACCCAAACCTGTGGAGCTCCAGAAGGCTGTAGCTAGTGTGTTGAAGCTATACACGTATAACTGCTTGTGTTCCTATAAAGTGCAGAAACCTAACACATGCTAACCACCTAACTGCAGTGCTACAGTGGGTACCTGCCGTTGCTGCGTGTGCCAGCCCGGTTTTGCTCCACTTGGTTGTTTCAGATTGCGGTTCCCTTAGGGCGGCACCTTCACGCAGGCTTCATTGGCCCCGAGCAAGTAACAACAACCATTTAGACAGTCTCCAAGCCTGCAGTCCCAACAGCTAATGCGGCGCTTCCCTGAGAACAAGCTACGGAGTCCCAATGCAGTCCTCAGGGCTTGTCCACACCATTTCTCTGCCAAGTCTCCTCTTGAGAAATGCAAATGGGAATGATGAGTAAGAGAGCAATACCTTTTGACTCACCGGACTAAAGCAAACCACTTTTGGAGGGACAAGCTGGAGAAAACAATGGATATTTGGGTTTGGCTTGGCTTGCTAGTTTCTTCTAAAAGGCTGTTTCATCTAGACGGAAATGACTGGCATGCACAGAGGCGCGGGGGTGGGCGGTGGGGAGG
>VXBH01006129.1:1309778-1394228 GCA_013400035.1 Rynchops niger
AGGGGGGAAGGAAAAGCTATGCCCCAGGCATCAAGCACTGCAGTCCAGGCCTCCTCAGCAAGAGGCTCCCGCAGTTTAACCTGCACTCAGCCACCTCCTGCGTAAGGCTTCCTCTGCGCACCAAGGAGTTTTTTGGTTGTTTTCAATTGCAGCAACTACTGTCCAGTTGAACATTAACACTGTGAGGTAACCACAGCGTTATTATCATTACTATTTGATCCTATATGTTGCCTGTAAGAGGAGTCTTCAAGGATATGATGTGACACTGCTGGCTTCAGGGTATGTAAGGGCTGGCCAAAACGTGAAGGGATATTTTGGGGGAGGTGGGGATTACCTGTCCTGTTTCCAATTACTTTTCCCACCTCACTATCTGGCAGGAAAATGAGGAGGTTTTTCCCCCCATGGAAAATTTCCCCAGGGAAATTCTCAGTGCCTCCTTTTTCTTTCCGGAGGAATATAAATCAGGGCAAGGTCGCCGAGTGGCTGAGAGAGCTCCATTCAGCTGCCTTCCAGTGGCGACCGGGCTCCTTTCCCAGCCTGGGACTGATGGAGGAGGCGGCAAGCGGAGGCCGGAGTGCCTGGGGCTCGCTGGGCAGTGGCACCTCAGCTGGATTTTGAGGGGTGTGGGGCACTTGCCGCCAGGATCGGCGGGAGGCAGAGGAGCACGATTCCCGCCTGCAGAGGCTGTGCACAGAGAAGGCAAACGGCGCAGGCGTTGGGGTTTGCGAAGTCTGGCTCCACCGCAGCTATTGTGATCCCTGTTATTCAGGAATTCTACAAAACCGTACCAATTCTCATAAAAAGTTTTGCAGAGTAGATAAATACCGCACTCCAGCCTTCGCGGCAAGGGGGAAAGGAAAGCTTTAAGCAATTAGGCCAGGCCACACAGCGATTCGGCAGCAAGCCGGGCCGCCAGCTGTGCGGGGCTCCCCAAGCGTCCGTGCTGCTGCGTCCCCTCCTGCGACAGCACCAGCACAGCCGCCGCTGCCATGGGGGATGGGACGGGGCACCGTGGGACTACATACGTTTCTTAAGGAAAGGAAGGGCCTGACCTTTCTCATGTTAGCGAGGAGCAGCAGTTTTCTTGTAAGATGCTGACCTGTGGCCAAACGCATTTTCCCCGTTTGCCCTGGATTGCTGCGCTGTAAGCTCTGCTATCTATTTTGCCTTTTTCTATCTATTTTGCAGAGAAGTGAGAAGCTCTTAACTTTGCTCAGAGCTGCTCTTGGCCAAGGTTTTGCCACCGCCTCCGTTCCCTTTCCCGTGGTGAAAACAGAGAAACGGGTTGGGTCTCGTCTCACCTTCCTCACAGGAGCTGGCTGCCACCGTGCTCTACGTACAAAAGGCGAAAATGCTTGAGGCTCCTTTGGGGTGACCGGTACATGCCCACCAGGGATCAGAGCAAGTTTGAGAAGAGCCCCCTTCCCCCAGGCAAAAAGAGGACATTCGCTTTTCTTTCTGAGAAGCAAAAAGCTTTTTCCTTTGACTCAAAGGATATTGTTTTGGAAAGTCAGAGCTGACCACATAATAATTCCATCTCCTTCTCCCAGAGTGATAAGACATGCGCGATGCTGCTTGACACTGTGATATTTATAAGACAAAGTAGAGGTCAAATTTGCTGAACGGTTTCCAAATTCCAGTGAGGTTTATCACAAAGAGCCCCATGCACGGACCCAAGTGGCGTGACTGACAAGGGCTGGATTGTGGAGTCACTAGAAAGCTCAGTTTCCAGCCAACGCTGATGGGCCAAATCATGTTCTCTGGGGCAAAACCTGTTGGAAAGCTACAATTATGCGGAGAGTCCAGGGAGTTTTCACAGCACAGTTTCTGACAAGAACCCCCATTGTGAGGAGCTGGGTTTTCACGCTTCAAGGAGCAAACACTGTCCTCTATCAGCACTGTCCTGCCCCAGTCTGGCGAGAAACAACCTGGAGCTCAGCCCCCCCTGGGGCGGGCAGTCAGGAGGCTGCTGCCCTCCCTCCCCTGCACCCTCACATCTCCCCCGGATCCCTGCAGGCTCCTTGGAAGAGAGGCGCTGCCGGGCTCTCCTTGCCAGCTTTCTGTCCCAAGAAGTGCAGGAAGAAAGGTTTTCCCCACAGCAAGTGCTGACAGGACTAGTGCTAACTTGTCCAAGGGAGATTTGGCAGAAATGCCCACCAGCTAGCTACGACTGAGAAACTGGCTCCGTTTCCCTCTCCTCGCTCAAACGCCAGCCTGCAGGGCTGCTGCCGACACCAAGTGTCTCTGCTCACGTCGCAGGACTGACACGGCGGAGACTTCTTTGCACCCTGATGCGCTCACCTGCCAGCGCATTTCAGCTTCCCGGCCCGAAGCCAAAGGGGATGGGTTTGGCATTGCTAAGCCTCAGTTATTTCAACAGGGACAGGCCAGGACTCGCCCTAATACTTGGAGCAGAAACTAGATCTGGAGCAGGAATGAAGCTGACACCTACAAGGTGGGCTCAACCTCAAGGGCCGCTTTCTCCCAGTATCAAAGTTTAGAGCAAGGCTCAGCAGCTCATGCTCCTCCACGAAGCACGGGCACGTGGACAGAAGAGTATGGATTACGTCCCCGATTGCTCACTCTTCCTCAAGATGCTCCCCAGAAGATGTAGGCAAAAGCTTTAACAGCGTGTATTGTCCAGGTAAGGGAGGGACCAGGAGGAGATGAGGTGAAGCACGAGATCTCTCAGGTGAGAGGCATATACCGCTGTCTGACAGCTGGACAAGCTTTCTGGTTTACGGATACACCAGACAAAACCAACTACTCGCTGAGCTGAGTGAGAACTGTCTTTTTACTCCATGTTGGTGTTCGTTGCTGAACAGTAAGCCATCGCTTCGTCTACTGGGTTTCTAAATACTGTGGAAAACCAAAGGAAAACACAGCTTAGACTACATACACAAAGACAGGCCTGATGACTTTTCAGGTAGGCTACAGGCGCCACATATTTCAGGAGAAAAGATGACCATATTCTTGCAAACAGCTAAATTTGCAGGATGTGACTTCAGCCACCTATCTGTCTGCTTATTTGCTCTTACTGCTACAGGATCACCCTTCCCCAGCATAAAGCTACCTTACAGCCGTATCGTTTCTGCAGATGTTTGTTATGCAACTAAATAGATAAGACTAGGAATTAATCTTTGTACCAAAAGGACATAAATGGTCTACCGAAGGCTAAAAAGTCATTCATATTTAGGCAGTTACCTGAAAAGTTTGCAGAGTTTTAAGGAAAAGACAAGGTGAGACAACTCCATGTAACTAAAATTTTCCATGGTGCTTGTTTTGCCTTCTAAAATCCAGGATTGATTTTAGAGCAGGAAAGAAAATTCAGGGATTAAGATACTTGGCTACATTATAATCAGTGCTTTTTCACAGCCTTCCTGTGTGACATTAAGAATATCACTTACTTGCTGTATCCATTCCCAGTGTATGAAATGGGGATAACAGCACATCTTTACCTCCACCGTGGATCAAAAGGATAAAGATATTAATCATTTTCCAAGATGCTCAGACACGGTTAATGCAGAAATACCCTACACAGACTGACCTTTGGAAATACACCAAATACAGCCTGTGGTTTGTTCAAATACAAAAAAATGGAGAAAATGAAAATGGAAAAGGCTCAGAGCTCTTCAGTGGGGTGCAGGTGCCTCACTGCTGCTTCTTCTAGCACAGCTCTCCAGCACGATCTTGGCAATCTTGTCTTCTTTGGGGAATCAGAGACTAACGACTGGAGTTGATTTCCCCTCCCTCAGCTTATACAAACTGGATTGGAGGCTCCTAGAAGAGAAATTCCCATGTGCCACGGGAAGCCATAGCCTGGACTCTCCCTCTTGTGTCTGCCACGGATTGTAAGAGCCTCTGGTTTTTTCCTGCACCCAAACTGGAGAAGATCACGAGTTCAAAACTGGGAGATGCAATTGCCCTTTGCTACCTGACAATGATCCTGGGAGCCCTGAGGTTATCTAAAGACTCCCATATCATCCTAGCCTGGTACAGCCTGGTAAAATCCAGACAACTGCAGGAATACTTTCCCTCGTGGCACAGTAACTAAATATTTCTCTGCTCAGTAGCACCACCACTGGGCTGAGAAGGATGTGTTTCACTTAGCTCAATACACTTGCACTCAACCTGGAGAGAGGTTTGCTGAAGGATCACATCTATGTCTCTGCTCAGCTCCTGCACATCAGACACAGGGACAGGCTGCGGGCTTATCCTCTGCCAGGTGTCTGAGGCAGAGTGGCAATTTGGAAGTGCATGGAAAAAGCAAAAAAAGGAAAAAAAAAAAAAGCGAACTTACTTAATACAAATCACAAATCTGAAGAAGCATTTGATTTTGGAACATGGTCTCAAGTTTTCGAGATGAGTCAATAAAGCCATAAAGAGAGGGAGGAGTTTGTGTAACACCTCTGCTGGGTGCTCCATCCTCGTGTTTAGACCCTTACCCTTAACCCTGAATAGCATCGCCTTCATACATTCCTGCTAATCTCTACTTTTCACAGCACCAATTCCCTCGTGGTGTGGCAGAATGCTTTGCCATTGCCCTTTTTGCCCATCAGATCCAAAGAAGGGAACGGAAGGATGGCAAAAGTTTGCATAAAGCACACTCCTACCATGCCTGTCTGACAGCAGCGTTATTAACTTACCCTTTCAGCCACAATCAGTTAAATACAAAACCAGACTTACATTCTTCCTTTACATACTCAGAAAAGGAAATCCACAAGTTTATATTCAAAATCCACATTCAAATATACCACTGGTCAAATCTTACCATCTTAACGGCGTCTGAAAGGCCAAATATGTGCTTGCAGAAAACCTCCCCCCTTCCCAATCCCCTGTTGCCATCAGAACAACCTCCCCCCTCACCTCAAGGCTCTTCCAATGTGACAGCATCAGACATCGGTGCTGGGACACAACCGTTACGGTGTGCCGGTGCTTCCATTACACACACAGCTACTTTCAAAAGCTTACAACTGAGCTTTGAAGTTCGCTTTGTGCTGCAGCTTGGCATGCGATGCCATTTCTGGGCAAACCAAAGAAAATGTATGAGTTTTTTAGTTGTGAGACATCAGCAACCAATTTATGCTGGTTGAGATTTAACTTTCAAAGAGAGATGACTTCCATCCACTTCTAACGTTTCACAGGGGATTTTTTCACCCCCCCAACGGCTGTTTCTTACGGAACTGCCTTCCAGCATGCTTCCCACCATAAGTGCGGGCACGTAAGCAGAGCCTGACCTCACAAACACTCCCTTGGGACAGACCCCGCAAAAGTGGTCCCGGTGAGTCCATCACCACTGGACAGGGACTTCCAAGGCTTGGTTTCCTGTTCTTCTCATGGAGTCTGTGTACAGAGGTCTGTATGTAACAACGCTCAGTTCTTTTCTCTGGTCTGGGCTCATGCAAGCAGATTGATCAACAGTGCTTCAGATGTTCGTCGAACTCTTTGAAATAAAGGCAGATTCCTTAAAAATAAAACAGAAGGAATGCTGTGGTATTGTATTACAGTATTCTAGCTCTCAAAAATGTTGCTGTGTTGTTTTAGGCTATGGCCTAATGTCAAAGGAGTTCCCTTTCTTAAAATGGATGGAAAGATCACAGCACCATTACCTTTAACTGGGAATTGCAGACTTTTATTTTTTAAGAGGATGTAGAGTTCTATTCTTTCGTGGATGATGATGTTTTGCCATTTGATAAGGGGACCCAAGTTGGCATGCAGTGTCGTCTCCTTTGTTAGTCAAAAAATCTACCTTTACATTAAATATTTTTATTACACCAAGTATTGAAAGGAGGAAGAATTCAATGGCTGGAATCCACGGATCTGTTCTTCAGTGTTTAAAATTTGTGGTTTTGTTTGTGTCTTTATGATACTACGTACCATTCTATATTATAACATTCAAACAATTAATCAAAAGTCCAATGATAAGGAATGGCAAAGCAATTGTAATGCTTCAAATACACCATCAGTTTCACATACCTTCAGTTCTGCTGAGCTACTTCGCTACACGTAAGTAGAGAACATTTCAGACTTAGCCTTGCATCATCAGCACAATTTGTACGGAAGAGAAGTAAATTAAACAGGAACAAAAACCCGCACCATTTGTCACTGTCACTTGAACCTTGAGACTAAAATTTATTTTTTCCAGAATGCTGCACTTTAACAACAGTTGATTCTCTCTTTAGTGTGAAAGCACTGATGCTCCACTTATATTACAACATCACTCTGGACTACTGGAGCTTTTATGCCTGGCCATCAAATATCACATCTCGTAAAACGCAGCTGTTTCTCTCCTGGATACAAGTTCTCTCTGCTTAACAGCCACAAAGCACGATGAGATAATGTACTTCGGGGTACTCACTGCACATCTCAGGTGAAGAAAATAATTCAGCCTTCCCCCTCACACCTCCAGACAGTTCAGGACACAGAATAACCCAGGAACAACCTGCCCAAATCTCGCTGCTAAAGTATGACTTTCAGATGATGAACTGTGCCGTATCCAGTGCTGTTCTGCCATGTGCAACTCCAACATCTCGCCCACCGCCGCTGTACCCAGGCAAGAAAACCAGCGTAAGCAAGTGGACTATGGCGCTAGGAAGAAATGTACAAGTTTTATTTTTAAACATCACTGGACTGAAAAATAAAGAGTCATATGGCTTATTTATAATTCAGGAGATGGTAGTGAATAAGTTAAAGAATATTCATCCCAAAACATACGTTGCTTTCATTTATAGCTAAGCTAATGTACACATATGTTTTCTTTTTTTCATAAATGTCAAGCACCCACCTTTTTCCCCCCACAAAGACTTACAAGTACATGCATGGCACTTCCTACAAAGCTGTCGTGGGCTAAAGGCTTACAAACAATGATTTTTTTTTTTTTTTTTTGGAATAAGAAATAGTCATCAGACCAAAATAAAATCATTTAAATCAACTTCTTCCTGAGCAACTTAGAATTTGGAATGTGCTGAAAAGTTTCAATAAATAAGTCAAAGATTAACCAGCTTACAACGTACCTTTTAACAATTAAGTAAAATATATTTCATGACAGACATAGGCCGTACGACCAGGAACCTTCGATGCTATGTGCCAGATAAATTTATGAAGTACCATTCAAGGAGGAGAGGCCAGGTTGATTGTTATGAAAAATACAACAACATTAAAACCTAGCGAGTAAATCATTAAACAGGTTTTGTATTTAGGTTATAAGTAGTGATGGCTGAAGATGCCATTAAATAAACAGATAAAAACAGACTAAGGTAAGCGGCAGTGAACTTGCAGGAAGGGTGGATGTGTTAAGTGACTGATTATTCTGTTACAATGTTGGCAAGAAGAATTCAAACAGAATTTCAGAAAGGTGAGAACATTGGTTTTCTTTCCAAAATACAACAACTCCACAGTGTGTAAACTAATCATTACTCTCTCAATGTAATTTCATAGAAACCACTTAAAATATACAATGCAGCAGATTCATATTTTAGCTAATATGTTACTTGTTATCTGTGCCATTTTCAGCTTTCTTTAATGTGCTCCCCCACAGTAGTGCATTGCTACCACCAACCTGGGATGCGAATAACGGGAACAGAATCTTCTTCGTAATATTTCTGTAAGTTAGCATCTTGTCTTAACACGATTACACTTCTTTATTTTTGTTCTCTGCGTGTAGGTAGAGTGAAGACCGACTGGTGATGAAGATATAGTTTATTGGCTCTCAGCAGGCTCACGGAAGAGGAAACCCTTGGAAAGCACATTCAAGCTTAGCCCGAGTTTATATGCCTCGTCCATCACAAAATAACTTTTGCTTGTTATTGCAAACCGACGTATGACCTTGCAAACGGCTGAGGCAGCCGCAGAACAGGAAGCAAAAACTTCCAGGTAGATGTTGGAGAAAGGATGTGAGAGAGACGTTGCCCCTGGATTGTTACTGGGACTCATCCTGGCAGGGAGCTGCAACTCCTCAGCCCTGCTTCTTTCCTGGGATCTAAGACAGGATTTTATTCCTCTTATCCTCTACTAGTCCAGCTTCCTCCGGCAACGACGGTGCACAAGAGGCCAAGGCCTCATTAAGACCCCCAAATCCCCCCTATTCTGCTGTGGAGCAGATGGCCAAATAGCTCTGCCCGCTGCTGCCTGCAGGTCTGTCACTTCTGCACCACCGGTCCTGGCAGGCTGTCAAATAGCCGGCAAGCCCGCAGGTCACAGGGAATCCCAGGGACACTCACGTTAAAGACAGCAGCACGTCGCATATTGGAGCTATTCCTCTTTCCCCCCCCAGCTTCCACCCATCCCCTTTCTAGTGTTTGCTGATAATACTTGTAGTGATTAAAAAGGGCAACTTTCACAGTGACTCTCTTAACAACGTATCACTGAATCGGCTTTGGTTTCACAGAGCGTAACTTCTTTTGTCTCTTTTATCGTTCTGAAATATTTCAACTAGAGAAGTTGTGTATGTCTGTATTCATAATTTTACTTCTAGCCATGCTAAAAGCAGGCGTCTGGTGTTTGCGCTGATGGGGCAGCTGCGCTCACCTTCAGACGTGAACAACTAAATTCTGCAATCGCAGAAACACCAGTCGTGCTTAATAGGAGTTCCAGATCACCTAAGTTTTTTAACGAGCGACTTTTTCTGTATCTCTTTGGATTTGTGACCCATAACAATAATAAAAACTTACAAATACCTTTTCTGAACATAAAAACTGTATGCTGCACCTTTTCCTTCAGAGTCTCATAGAAATGTACTCGACTGCAAGAACAAAACTCCACTGTTTAGGTAACCCTGCCTCACACTTTTCATCTGCTGTTGCCGTTCACTGACCTGGTAACTTTTTCCACTCTGTGAACTAGAAGGGTTTACCAAAAACACCTGGTTTCTTTAACTTGCCTTACGTCCACTAGTATTAATTTGCCAGAATAGCAGCCTTGCTCCTCCCACACCGGGTAATTCAGAAGCCGTTATCTAGCCCCTTTCTGTGCCTGTTATCCTCGGATGTGCACAGACATGGCAATGGCTCTGGCCGTACCACTGGGTACGCGTGCTCTGGGCAGAAAGAGGCACTCTTCCCAAACGGCTCACTGCCCGTAGTTCACATTGCCGGTAGTTAATGCCGCAGTGTTATGCAACGAAGACTTGTTTCTGGAGAAAGAGAGAGACAAGAGTCTGTAAAATTTACTTTTCAAGACCGCCTAATCTATTCTTTTATGTTTTGCAGGTTCTCAGAGGACTATCGTATGCTCCAAAAGTTATTTTGTGATAGACAATAGATACTTTTCTCTTGAACTATGTCACAGCAAGGATGCTATAGAGCCAACACTGTCTAACGAACCAAACCTGCAAAACCAGGTATCTCCCGATGGCCCCAGCATGTGGGAATGGTCTCTTCCGTTCTGTTTCAAATGCTGCTGCGCATTAACTCAGTTCCTCAAGGAATTACTTTTAACAATAATTAAAAAAATCTTAAGAAAGCTGAAGGGGTCACCAGAAGAGAAAGGATAGTTCTTCCATCCATCACCTTTTATAGATATCCTCTAGCCACTTTTCATCATCTTCTTCCTCATCGTCTATCGGTTCCTCTGTTTCCAGGGGAGAAGGAATGAAGAACTCGGGTCTGGGACGTGGTTTCCTGATACGAGATTTCAGTCCAAACTTGCGCTTTAGCAGGTGAAACTGTTCTTTGACATAGTAATAAAACTCGTATTCATATCTCATGCGTTGGTAGAGGATCTGTATTGCTTCTGGAGAGGGGACGGTCTTCTTCACTGTCACAGTCAGATTGCCGAGTTTCCTATGTTCTGTAAAAAAAGCCGAAGCAGCAACATGGTGGGTGCTGATTAATAAGACCAGACCTAAACTTTTTTTTTAAAGATTAAGGCATGGCCCGACTGCATTACTGATGCAAATGAGCTCAATCTGTCTCCTTAATAATGGATTTACTTTTAACAAGAGATGAAAAGTATAGAGGTTTGAAGTTAGACTTGCAGGTTTAAATACGGCTAGCTCATGTGCAGCATTTGGCATTGCGTGTAGTCACCAAGCATCTTAACTGGCAATGGTTATCTGAAAACGCAAATCATACCAATTATGAGCAAAAACTAGACGTAGAGAAACCCATCATTTTGCCTAGCTTTGGAAATTTTGCCTGATGCACGCGGATTATACATCCAGCATACAGCTGAGCTGAACTCATCAAGTATTTCCTATGTGGCACACTAAGTCATGTCTCGGTTGTGCTTCATCGAATCTAAACAGATAGTTCTCAACCTGGATCCATCTCAGGCTATCACATGACGCCTCAAGACCATACGTGCCTGTTGACTTTCTCATCCTGTTACACCTGCTAATTAAACTAGTTTCAGTATGTTTTTCTTTATCTGACAACTTCTGCTTTGATAAACTGAAATAAAACACCACTATTATTGATAAAGAATTTGAATTACTAGCAAAAATATTGAATTGCCTCTTTGCCCCCTCTCTCAGAAAATTATTCTACCACTGGAGATTAATGTACTTGAACAAGATGTAAAGCAAACTCCCAAGGCAATAATTTTGCTGTTTTCTACCAGATAGCAACAGGCTGCCAGAGTATCCTAATTATTTCCTTCTTCTCCAAGACAGAAACGTAATGGAAAGTCAGCCGTGAAGAGGAGAACAGAAAAAGCTGGAAGCACTGACATGTAGCATCACCGTATCCCCCCTAACAACTGCAACTTTCTTTAGGAAAAGTGGAGATGAATGTTACACTGCTGAAGCACTAGCTTCTACAATTAGGTTTTCTGAAAGCTCAGCGCTCCAATGCAGTAAGCCTCATGTGTTACTCTGAGAGATGCCCATGGAAATGACTGTAATGGCCTCAGAGTACACCTGGGTCCAGACACGACCAGATGAATGGGCTTGCACAGAAGCAAGGAGATAACAAGTCAGACATTAGTAAAAAGCCCTTTTGATGGCAAGGACAGTTAGGCAGTGCAGTAGGGCATACAAGTTACAAAAGCCGTACCTCGGAAAGATTGTAAGAGCAGATTAATTGATTCTCTCCTGAGGAAAGCCACTTGACTAGGGGACACCTTAAGGCAATTTTCCATGACTCTAAAACCAACAGATTAATTTTAATCTTGTCAGTCCTTACTCCACTTCCTTGCTCTTTGCTACAACAGCAAGGTCTGCATGAGAGCTCCCTTTTTTTTTTGTTCCAGGATAGTGCCTTGGCTTCTGCTGCTCATTCTTTCCTTTATATTCTTTATTTGCGCTGCCTCAAAGGCCGAACAGAAACCCCCATATTCTACATGACTACATAGATAAACTGTTACAGTGAAGAAGAGCCGGATTTTGATATGAAAACCCAATTCTTATTGTAACAGCAGTTTTGCAAGTTGGAGGAATTCAAGGGGGTCGGTCCGTGAAACACGGCAAAGAAAAAATTTAAATGGAGGAAGATGACAACAAACAACGTTTGATGATTCCAACCTGGTCCCAGTGGCAGCAACCACCCTCCCTTCCAGGGGGAGTCCCTCAATCAAAATCAAATCAAAACACATTTTCACAATCACCAACACACAGGGCTACGGGATGGATCAATTGTTCCTGGTAGGAAAAGTGAGTTGTTCTTGGGATTTCACAAGCAAGATGTTCAGCCAAGAGAAATAATCTAGAATAACTTTTTAGGGAAGAGAAAATTCTAAGCAAAAGCAAACTCATTTATTTCAGGAGGTAATAAAAGATGAGTAAGTCCAGCTAGCAAACACAACAGCCATGATCTTTAGACAAAAAAGAGCACAGCCATGTGAACGTGAACTGCTTTCTTTACATTTTAAACGATCGATGTTCATACAGCTAAGGGTATCCACACTGATAAAGGCATTTTAATTTTCAGACAACGGACATACACTTTCCTATTTCAGAGTAAAGGAATGAAAGAAAAACAACTGAGAACTGTTCATTTTAAAAATACTACATGAGACAGCAAGCGCTGCTGGGCTGGACGTTCTCATATTCACTTCACTTCATTGCATCACACACATCTGGTGCAGAAGAAAATAATTCTGTCTGAAAGAGGTATTTTTCTTCTCAGTTCTGCTTACCAATTACAACAGACTAATTTGAAACGTAGGAAGAATATGATAGAGAGAATAAGTCGACTAGCTTACCAAATGTAAGGCTGTTCTAAATTACAAATAAAATAATATTTAAAGCATGCATTCTATTCTACATTTGTACTTTTAATTCCTTCTCTAAAGGAAGAATGGTTTTCATTAGTTGGTACCAATTAAAACATGCTGTTCTGTAATTAAATGGCGCTTTTACACCAAAGTCTGTAGTTCTTTACATTGAAATCTCTGTCTCTACTCATATATCTAAGTAATTAAACAACTTAGTACAAGGAGTTCTTTGTTCCTTAATTACAGTGATAAATGGTGATATATGCTCTATACTTACCGACTGTTCACAGTTTATCAATTTGTATAGTTTTATTTAGATAGGAGTAAAATGATTAAAATAGACAAAAACTGATTTAAAATTAAAGAAGTGATTTTCAGTGAGCTGTCTAACTAAGAAAATGTGTAGAAGAAGGATCATTAAATCCTTGCATTTAAAACAGACATTCGCATAAAAGCACTACCTGTAGCTAGTGAATGGTGGGAAATATTTTTGGTGAAAACATTTGGCTTCCCCAAGAGCTTATTCTCTTCTACCCCACCTTTACCCATAGGCTGGAACAGACTTCCAAATGTCTCATCTTTTAAAATTCTCAGTCAGTTGTTCAAGTTGCCATTGAGGGCTATTAGGTGAATACCCTCCACGCAGGACACTGTACTGGGTCTGTCCTGGAGTGAGACGGCAACTGCTGCCTTATGCTTACTGAGTACTTCAAGACATTCCTCTCTCTGGTGCTTAGCTGGTAGCTCCCGCCAGCTTTGCAGTCTGGTTTTCTTTACAAACTCAGCAGCAAATATACACTACTAAATATTGCATTTATTAAGCCTAAGCCTTTATACTGCTTGCCAACTTCATTTTTACATTACATAGGTTATTTCTGTTACAGAAACCTCCGTTTACCTCGCTGGAAAAAGCTCTTTACTTATACGGTCCCTCCAGGACTCTAAGCGGGAAAAGCCACTTCTTACAGCTCCAGCTCCCCTTGGTGGCTGCTCGTCCCAGCAGAGAGGGCGGCTTGTGCTCGGCGCAGGAGCGCTGCCAACGATGACAAGGTGAAAAGCGCCGGACTGCTTCCTTGGGGGGTCGGTCAGTGTGGGGCAGGACCAGCCAAAGGGGAATTTACTGGTGGCGTGCCAGGCAGGGAGCAGCCCGTCGGCACCCGCTCTGCCGAAGCAGGCGGGTGCTGCATCCCACCCTCGCGGCAAAATACACCCCTCCTCTGAATTTGCAGTAGTCATGGCAGAGAGGATTCCTGGATGCGCGCAATTATTCTTTGCTCTGTGCGCACACCTACGTCTAGAGATGCATACATACGTACTGATAGAAACACTTGCACTCTGGAAGGCTTTTCCGGTAGTTTTTCTGGCTTCTATTGGTTCGCTTCACAGTATAATCATCAGTAACTGCGGTGCATAAATAGCTGTGAGGTGCTGGTTGTCAGATGGCAAAAGTTGGGGCTGTGCCTGGCTCCAGGCTCAGCCTTTTGATAAAACAAGGGAACTTCTCTGGTTTTTTTTTTTGTTTTTTTTTTTTTTTTCCACTTGAATTTTATTTAGACTGGTTTCTAATCTTAAATACTCTTAAAAGGCTCTTTAATACAAACATGAATGAAATCACAGAACTGCCCCTTGAAGTCACCTTAACCACCGCTCCTCATCATAGAAGCAAAATGGAAAAATTAGGTAGATCTGGCTTAAAGCCAAAATAACAATCTGCATACACTACATAAACCCAGCTCTCCCACCAAAGGACCCCTAATTTTATGACCTTTGAGACAGCTACCCATATGGAGGGCAACAAACTACACCATTTATTTTTTAGGGTTATTTTTTTTTTAAACTGTGTTTACTTTGGCATTCTTTTCAATTACTAAAAAGAATGTACTATGCAGTAACCCAGCCTCCCACTGCAGCCTGCTCATGCCTTGAACTAAGACTAGATTGGTATGTAGATACAGATGAAGAAAATTAAACTTTTTTGGGTTACAGGTGATGAATATTTACTATTACTTTCCCCACTCTCACTTTTTTTTTTTTAAAGCTAAGAAATCAGTGTTAGGCACTGCAGCGATCCACACCATAGGGAAAAGTGGTTTTTATACTTTGTGGCTCAAAAAAACCCTCGGATTGCCATATTTAGGCAAAATGATTCTGAAGGCATTCTCCACCTCAGAAGAGAATTTCGGAGTGACGCTCTCTCCAGCCCCCCATCATTTCGGCGGGTGTGAGGGCAGAAGCTTGTCTGCCGGCGCTGCTCCTGGGTGAAGCTGCAGGGAGCCCGGGGCCCTTGGGGACCCGTCGGGGAGAGGTGAGCCAGGCTGGAGCCAGCGCAGGAGGGCTGCAGGCGACTCGCCTGGCTAACATTTGTGGTGGAAAAACCCCACACCGAGCTGTGCTGCTCTAAGGCTGTGGGAACACGACGGCTGTCACAGAGAGAGTAAACTCATTTCCTGCAACTACAGGGGGAGGCCCCGCGTTTCAATCATACGCAGCTGAGCTGCGGCACATACCTACTTCTCCACAGTTTAAAATGCAAATACATGTATGTCACTGTGGTTAGATGTGACGTATGGATCGGCGAGGGCCTCTGCTTGATACGCCACTCAAACGATCGCTGCGGCGCTAAAGCAGGGCTCTGATGGCTATGCTAGAAACCATCTCCCCCTGGAATATCTAACTGCAGCTCAGCAGAAAATTTTCTGGCACAACTCATCCGCTTTTCAAACTCGAAATTTTTAGCTGGGCTCTTGCCGGGTATCTGGGAAAGGGTGGTTTTGGGAGAACAGATGAGACGCCGATGTGCTTGGCTCACGGGCCGTCTTTCCGATGGCCACGGGGCTGCTACCGCTGAGCAGTGTGCCGGGCCCAGGGCAGGTCCCAGATCCCAGGTCTGGAGGAGGGATGTAGTGCACCGCGGCCACACTGTGCAACCAAGCGCCTTGGGTAGGCTCATGTTTGCCAAAGGAAAGCAGGGATGGTAGAGAAAACCTAACAGAGTCACCGACCAGGAAGAAGTGTATTAAAACCCAAAGTTGAGGAAAAAGTAAGCGGTAATTTGTCCCATAGCATCTACTAGCTTTGTCTGTCTGAAATACTACAAATCCCAATTATTAACCTCCTTACTGCTAGTTTACTGTCTTCTCAGTTATTCACATCAACAGAATAAGGTATAATTTTTAACAACATGTAAATAAAGATGAGACACTCGTGCATACTGAGGACAGTTGAGCTAGGCTCACTAGCAATGTTTGCTTTGTTTTAGCGTTTCTGTCCTGAATTATTGTGTTGATTTGATGACATGGAAAAACTCCTAACCCTAGGGGATTAGGAGAACTCTAGCCTACTGAGCAATGTCCCGTCTCCTAAAGGTCAGACACGGATCTCTCTGAAAGGACAGCTTTCCAGGGGGCATAGAAACACCGAGAACTCCAGAGACCTACAATCCTAGGCAAATCCTATGTCCTATTTATCAAACAGGGATCTTGGGAGCAAATACACCAGACTGTAATTAGCACAGACACTGCAAAACGATGGCTGCCCCTGACAAAGACCGAAATGCGTGAGACAGTTACAGCAATGCTTTCTTTTTTCTTACCACTACAATGAATAAGGAAACCAGAGGGAAGAATAACGTCGCTTTTAACCTAATACAGTTTCATTATTGACATTACCATGGACAAAATGCAGGGAGCTCAGAGAATGATAACCTGGCAGAGGAAAACAGAGGGATGCCAAAACAGAGATTAGCCAGGAAGAGCTCACAAAGATAATCCGAAAGACACATAATCAAACAACTACTAATGCTCAAGGATGTAAATGCTGAGGAGGCATGGCACAAAATCAGAACAAGGAAGAAGCATGAAAAAAAAAAAAAGAAAGAATAATGTTAGTGATAAATGCAAAAGGTACTGTGGGCCAATAAGGCTGAAAATAACAAAAGAAACATCTTCCTACTGTATGCAAGTAACACATATTGGAAATATAGTGCAGAGGTCATCAGTGCACTGGTCTGGCTGTCAACTGTAAGAGTGATATGCATCCAACAGTGCTCTGAAATACTACTTAAGCTATTAAAGGCATTATATCACCCTTTTGAAACACTTGCCTTACAACACACTCAGCACTGCAAACATATAACTTCCTCCATACTTTGTAAACAGCTACCACTCTCTGAGCTCTCTTCTCCAGCCACAAAGTATTTACCATGAAATCTCCAACTCTCCTCTTGGAAACTTCACGTTGTTACGCCTTTGCCCCTACCAGTTCAGACCTTCAGGGCACCCAACAGTGCAGATTTCCAGCTGCACGGGACACCTCCGCCAACCCTCCTGTACCACACGCTACCACTGCTGCCGCCCTGGCCTGGAAACGCGCCGTATCTCACACATGATCAGATAACAGATCTCAACAGGATCTTCTAAGAGACACCTTTATTTGATGCACTTTAATGTTGCATTCCCAGTTAAGGTAAGTTAACACAGAAGGAAAAAAAAGCTGAAAACTAACGCCCACTGGTAGAGCGAAAAGGCAGATTCTTATGAGAATGTGGTCAGGTACTTTTATTGCTGTTAAGCAACTTCTAAGTTTAACTAGACAGAATTGGAGGTGCCAAAACCAAAGTCATCTGCAGAGGAAATGCCAGGATTCTCTAGTTTGAGTTGCTGAAAGAATTGCTATGTTTGCAGTTCATATGCATCCTAATGTAGCTTTTATAGCCGTGTAAGTATTATTGAATGGATTCAGTCAAATCTGGATCTGACAAAACCACAATTTAAAAATAGGTTCTTACAGATCGCTTGTGAACAGCGTTGCATAGTAGGTTATGCAGATACTAACATTATGACTTCTTTTTGCAGAGAAAGTTGCAGTGATTGAGATGAATTTCAGCAGTGGTCATGAGCAGGAAAAGCTTCACCACAGGTATGTTATGCAGCAAATCTGCAGAAGTACAGCCTGGGACTTGAGAACCTAGAGCAGGCAGCTTGCCTTTGTGCTTTGAGTCACAGTAGGCTGCTATCTGTGATTTTTGTCCACAAAAAGGAAGCGATGGAAGAGACGTGCTGTGCAAGCTTAAGATGTCTAAGAGGGATGGAAGGAGGTGGAGGTGCCTTTATTTCCATATATAGTATTGACGAGTGCAACACTGGCATACAGCATCCAGTTTGGTGACCACATCCTAAATCAGATAGGGTATGCAAACAGCCTCAGAATGAATACTGGGGTTGGAAGGAACACTTTAGAGAAAGATGATAAAGTCATTCTGGTCAGCTTACCAAAAAAAAAGAAGATGGAGAGGTGACTTGTTTACAGCATCTGCATATTTTCACGGTGAGAAAACTACGGATACTGAAGGGCTGGAAGCAGTAACCGGAGAAATGTTGATTGGAAGCAAGGCACAGCTTTTTAAAGTGGTGAAGGTGATTAATCACAAGAACAAACCCAAAAAAGTTGATTTGCTATCACTTGATATTTTTACATCAACGCTGGATAACTTAACCAACTCCAGTTACTGATCTCTGTGCAGAAGGAAGAGAAACTACATGACTTGTAGCACACAGAAGGCCAAGCTGAACAACCCAATGGTCCATTTAAGTCTTTCAGAGATGCAAGTTCCAAACGTCTTGCAGGTGTCAGCTTCCAAGTCCTGAGCATCCCCTGTGGAAGCCTTTTTGTCAGTGCCTTTGAGATACCCCACTGTGAATGTCATTTTTGGAAGATGTCCGAACACCTAATTTGCTACCGTTTTCAGTCGCTGGCTGTTCAAACCTAGCGGTCGCCACCCTGTAGCATCAGGCCTTGCAGGAATGTGAAGTAACACCACATTTTTTTAAAAAAGTTTGAGAAGACGGCCTTAAAATTATTATTTCTAAGTGCTGCCTCTTCCTCTCTTCCTAGAGCATACATATGACTGCTTATTGCTTTCTATAACAATAACTACTGAAATGAGAAACAAAAGCAAAAATACTAACTAGGACTAAAGTAATGGCCAATAATAAAATTTATGCACTGCCAAGGTAAACCCACTGCTGATAACGTTTACAGGACTGGAAAATGCACATTACTGTACAAAATCAATGCTTTTAAAGCTGCTATTAAAACGGAGGAAAAAGAAAATGATACCAGTTCTCTTCTCCCTTGTGAGAAAGTTGCAAGTTCTAAGAAGATTTTCTTCCCAACCATGTCTGTACACAGACAACCGAAAGCCCCGAAATTGCTTTATTTCTTATTATTGCAAGTTACAGGCGGTCAAGAGAAAATTCTCTCTTTTGCCCTTAGGTTCTTTTGTGTATAATGAGCGACTGAAGGCGGCCAGGGGCTGAGGCACTGGTGAAGAAGGAAGAATGCTACCCGAGCAGAAACAACACACTGTTCCTTTCAAGTTCACCCCCTCCTGGCCCACAGCCCGACTGCCTTGGCCAGCCGCCAGGCTATTGGGACAAAGGCTTCCTCCTCTGGCCAAAACTGAGGAAAAGGGTCCGTTGTTTAACACAGGCAGACTTGTTTCAGCAAGAGAAAAAAAAAACAAACTAAAAAGAAGGGGAATTATATTAACTGGAAGTCCTGGGAGAGGAGAGTAATCTCCTGGTGCGGCTAATGCAATTCTCACCCCATGCTTTTCCTCAGAGGTTACGTCTTGAACCTCTACCGTTCAGGCTAGAAGGCAAAGTATAATGTCTCAACAGGGCGAAAGCTCTAAGGCTGCCAGGGTCTTCATGTCCCAAGGTTACAATGAACCAGAAACAAGAATGCACCTTTCCCTCCTTCCAGGAACCCCCAGGCGATGCACTGCTGCCCTCCATGCCTGCACTAATAAGCTCACGTGAAGGGTGAATGTCCTCACTCAGAAAAAGACCCTGGAGACAGATAAATAAGCCAAATATTTATCTATCTCAGGACTTCACAGTGACCGATGCTCCTCTGGATTTCACAAAGTCATTAAAGCCAAGTCAAGGTGAATTCACATCTGGTCTTTTTGCCGTCTCTGTAAGAGAGCCCGCAGCCCTGCTCTGAGATGGGGAGCTTGGGACGCTTGGGGTTCGCTGCAAGTTGAGAGGTTGTGGCCCTCCCTGAAACCTCCCAGGCAGATGCTGTTGCAGAAGTTACACAGAGGTGCACATGGTGGCTCTTTGTGCAATCTCAGCACATCTTTATCAGTGCAGCCACAGGTGAGGGACGAGGACTTGAAAAAGGTAGCAGAAAATCCCTAGGTCTGGCGTGACCCATGTGATTCTGAGGACCAGGGTGCCTGGGTGGGTGAGCTACCTCAGAGGCTGTATCACAGGATGTAGTGACTCAGTGAGCTGTGGCAGGAGACTTCCCCTAGCAATTATTTATACGTCTGAGAGTTTTCAGAAGCAGGCCCCAATTCAAGGAGAAGTGTGATTTCAATCTGCTCGGGTTAATATAAATGAATACAAGACGTTTTTAGATGCTGTTCAAACACCACAGACGTTTACACCTGCACGTGCTCGCTCTGTAGTCCAGGCAATAGATTTTCCTCCTGAAGAAAGGGGGAAATGGCATTTCTGACACATAAGACTGAGATCTTTGCAGACAAAGGCCTCCCTTCGCACCCTGTGCATCTGCACCAGCCAGTAGCAAAGACAGCCCCCCCGTAGTTCCTCTCATCTGTCTTCAGTGATTTACGTGATCAGCTCCAGCACACCTTGACCGTTCCCGCTCGTGTGTCAGTGCCAAGAGCAATCCATTGAGGAAACAGTATTTGCTCAACAATCCTTTGTAATTCAACTCACATTTAGCAGTACTGCGCTGACAGGGAAGAGACACATCATTCTGCCATCTATCACCTTGTTTACAGGACATATATTCTCAGTAGCCTTAACTCTATTGCAGGTTAAAGGAATTAGCTGGGTACTGTGAAAACAACCATGAATCAGAACAGGAGATTTACAGGGTATGAAAATCCACCGCTCCTGCACTTAGTCCTGTAAATTGTCTTATGTCTGCAGTGTTTCAATCAGTCATTTCATTCCAGTCTTAGAGAGACTGGCTAGTATCAAAGTTTCCAGGGTGGCTGCACTGTTTTGATTTAATGACAATACTAGCTCTGACTTAATGACTACCGCGCTTCAAGGTTATACTGCACAAAACTTTCCCTTGTGCTTAAGAAAACAGGAGATAAAATGACCTGCTGTCTTTTTCCGTTCTGGTATTTATGGCACACGTAAACATTAACACCTCTGAACAAGGATAAAATGGAACAGAAACCAGGAAGGACGTGACAGCAATTAGGAAGAACTCTTCAAGAAAAAGCAATTTTGGAAGGAAGCAAGGTTACTAAAAAGAGCCCTAAACCTGCAACAAACCAGGCTTTTGTTGAAGAATATTGACATTTTATACATTGTGATCTTCAGGAGTGGCAAAATAAAGGCCCCCAACATTATTCACGAGACATGCGTTAAGAGTTGTATCAAGATAAAGAGAGAAACCCTGTTGTGGTGGGTTGACCCCAGCCAGCCCCCAAGAACCCAGGCGGCCACTTGCTCCACCCGCCACCGGCCCTACAATGGGATGAGGAAGGGAACAGGAAGAATGAAAGCGAGCAAACTCGTGGGTAGAGATAAGGACAATTTAACAGGCGGGAGAAAAAAAAAGTGATGCAAAGGAAATCCCTCACCAACTCCCACCGACAGACCAATGCCCAGCCAGTCTCTGAGCAACGGCCACCTTGGAAGCCAAAACCTCCCCTTCTTCCTCCTCCGCCCCTGCTTTTATTGCTGAGCATGGCATTATATGTTATGGACTATCCCTTTGACCAATTTGGGTCAGTTGTCCTGGCTGTCTCCCCTCCCAGCCTCTTGCCCACCCCCAGCCTACTGACCGAGGGGGCAGAGCGAGAAGCAGAGCAGGCCTTGATGCTGTGTCAGCTCTGCTCAGCAGCACCCAAAATACCCCAAATCCAAAGCACAGCACTATCTAGGCTGCTATCAAGAACCCATTAGCTCGAACCCATTCAGAGCCAGCAGAGTCAAAACGGCTGCTGTCAGGTGTGGGCAAGCCTGACACACGGAGGGAATTTAAAATACACACAAAATAGATACCTAATGCATATAGCAGGCACAACGGATCAGCTGAAGTACCCACTTAGTCACTACAGTGAGTTCAAATTAATTCAAATGAGTGGTGACCAGCGGTGGATGCTTGCGGGGGGGGTGGCAGAGGCACAGACCGTACCTCCCCCCAGTGCTGTCTCGCAGCTGCTGGTGCTGGGTTGTTCAGCCCGCAGAAAAGGAGGCTGATGGGAGACGTTGTTGCTCTCTGAACTACCTGTAAGTTGGCGGTCGGTCTCTTCTCCCAAGTTATAAGCAATAGGACGAGAGGAAATGGCCTCGAGTTGCACCAGGGAGGTTTAGAACGGATCTTAGGAAAAATTTCTTCACTGAAAGGGTTATCAAGCATTGGAACAGGCTGCCCAGGGAAGTGGGTGAATCCCCATGCCTGGAGGTTTTTAAAAGACGTGTAGATGTGGCATTTAGGGACATGGTTTAGTGGTGGACTTGGCAGCGTTAGGCTAATGGTTGGACTTGATGATCTTAAAGGTCTTTTCCAACCTAAATGATTCCATATCTGTTTTAAACTTTTAAAAACTGATTCTCCCTGAGAAATCAAGACTAATCATTCTGCATTCAATCTCTTTGCACAGTTCATTTTTTGTTTCTAGCATTTCCCACATTGGTTGTCCCTTTTCCAACCTCAGAGATCTGTCTATTAAATTTCTTTTCCTATGAAAGCCACTCCATGTCCCCGACCATCTCCCTCGCTCCTGCTTTGTACCTTTTCCAAATCTGTTAGATCCTTTTTGAGGTGGTGTAATTAGAAATACAAATAATTAATGGAAAACACTGCAATTTGTGGTTAAAAAGCCATAAAACCTAACTAATTTTAACTTTTTTATATTTAAGAATCAGAAGTAAATTATACCCTATGTGCCTTTACCACAGATTTGAAATGTTGCTTGTTCCAAAGAACAGGTTGAGAATACTTCTTTAACAAAAAAGGCAATTCAGGGCAAGGGATTTCTTCAACTTCATAGGCTAATTCTAAGAGCACGAGGGAAACCTATAAGTGAATTTAACTTACATGGTAAAGTAACAGAAAATATCATTAAGAACCAAGCGTTAAAATTTCAGTGCCCATTTTCAACAGAAATTCCTCAAAACAACAAATCTGATTCTGACTCTATGAAATCCTATTCAAGTTGCTTAGCTTACCAGAAGAATAAATGCTTACATTTCACTCCTGCCCAACAGTTCAAAGAAATCCTAAAACCATAAATGATCAGCTTTTTAAAATCTACAGACAGAATGCACCACTGAATATATATATATATATTTTTTTAACAGAATATTTTAACAAAGTTCTGTGGAAAACATGATGAAAAAGTTATCTGAGAGAATGGTACATTCAGGGTTCCCATAGTAACAAAAACGACGAAAAAAAAGCTAAAATCAAGGGAGCTTTGCAAAAGCCTGTCCAAAAAAAAAAATCAAAAATTCATCTCTGGGAGGCTTGGCGTACTTTTTCATAGAAGGGACACCTACCGCGTTGGATGTGTGTATGCACTTGCACATGGCACATGTTTTGTCCTAGGCTCAGCGCTCACTGGGAGACCAACGCGCGCAACCAGGTTTTGTCTTAGTGCTGAGTATACGGGTCACAGAACCCAGTTCAGCGTCTAGATGGAGGCCAAGTTCTCCTGTAAGCCCACGGGTGCTGGGAATACGAAATTGTGACTCCGAGCTCTTTAAAAATACGTTCCTCACAGGCTACTTTGGTGTGGCCAGTGACTATAGTCATCAGTTTCTCAACAAACACGGTAACCCTGGCACATCACGTTCAGCTGACACTTCATCCATCTGCTTGCCACACTGGTTGACAGCATTTCTGGCACATTCCCAGCGCATTTAATTTTGTTAAGTACATTTATTGATGAAACGAAAGCCCCTAAACTAAGCAAATATAGAGTCCTCATAAATATAACTGCTTTTTTTTTTTTTTTTCGTTTGGTCTGAATAACAGCGGGAAATGAAAAACCACAAGGCTGAAGGAAGTGAAGGGACTATTTATGTAGCATGGGAAAAATTAAACTGACATTCAACACTTTAAAGTGGGTGACATCTGTTTATTAAAATACTTTTGTTGTATCTCTTTTGCCTTTGATTATCCAGTCTGTCTGCTAAGACTTAGAAACAGGGATGCGGTGCAAGATTCAGCCTTTGATTTCAGTGGCAATCTATGTAAGTTCTGCCACTACTTTGAAATCAAAATGTTGGTCTGGCATTGCCAATTGCTAATAAAATATACCAATGTATCATATGCCACTTCTTCACAAAATTACTCACACATGTGTATACAATATGAAAAGATGTGTGGGACTTGGAATTTTTCCCTTTCTGCGCATGAGATACAAAATGTCTATGTACTAACTTCATTTCTGTTAAAACAAAACCTGTTGAACAAGTGGGATGTACACCAAGATGTGGTCTGGAAGGATAACAGAAGCAGCCTGTGAACTGAATAGCTGAATTAAGCAGGAACTCAAACCACTGATTTCTACAAGTAGCTTGCAAAAACATGCACCAAGGAAAATAATTTTCAGCAATTCAAAGCAGAACCTTCGGCTAAGTGGTGAGTCTGCCCTTAAAATAGGCTAAATAGTGTGCTCCACAACCGCACAAAGGACCGGAGCCTACCAGGGACCACATGCCATATTGCACCAGCAGCAGAATACGGCGCCAAGTAAATGCTGAAATTCAATATACACACAAACACGCTTTGCAACTTCACCGCTCTTCTGTTAGTAAGAGTTCTAGATGAACTGGACTGACATTTTTGGTAAGCTGTTTGCTAAAGTATGGCAACAGACTGAGGTTTCTTGCTATTAGCCACCCGCACTGGTATAGCTGCACCAAACAGGCGAAGTTGTATGAGCTGCAATTTGTTCCTCTTATTTTCAGCTACTAAGAGCTGAAAATGGTTGATTATGAAAAGGGTTTGCAGTCCCATGAGAGTTATTCTTGGTATATCGGAATATATACATATATCAGAATGTCTGTATGTATGCGCACACATCTATATGCCTATCAGGATAATGTCTTTCTCTCAAGGGTTTGGACACCAACAGCACTCATCTCACCCTTTTTCGCCATGACGACTGGAAAGAAAACTTGCCATTTGCAAACAGACCAAAACAATCTTAACAACAGAGATCTGTTTCACTGTGCTTAAAAAGGATATACATCCTCCATACTAAGCATCTCACCTGGTCGTTAAAGAAAATTGACTGGTTTAACACACAAAATCATGGGCTAAACTAAGTACCCCAAACCAGGAAAGCCCATGACCTCTTCAAAGTGCTATCTGGCATCTAGGATTCCCAGATTACACCCTGTCCGTAATGCCTTTTAATTGCCATCACAGGCACTCAAAATTTACCACTGCATTTACAGCTTACTGAACTAAATTAAGAATGGGAATGGATAGGATAAGAATCTAGAGGAAAGAAACCCGCGCACCTGAAAGATCCACAAATATTGAAATAATAACCCTAAGGAAGACATGGAAAGCATTATTACCCGATACCTCTATGGTGAAACTGGACAAACACTACTCCCTGTGAACCAGGATTCAGTGCAGAAAAACAGATTGAGGACTTCTCAAACACTGAAACATAAGCTGTGGACAGTGCAAGACCAGAGACACATCTCACATGTGCTGCATCCAAAAAACCTTGGAGAGAACATGGAGGAAGCAACCAGTGAAATTATCTTGCTGCCAAATACCTGAGCAGGTTCGTTTGACCATTATCCCTTAATCCAGCTGATCCTGCCATGCTTCACCCTCTTCAAAATCCCTTCATAGTTTTACTATCCAAACTCCTTCCCCAGGTTCCCTGTCTTCTGCAGTTCATTCCTGCTAAGCACTCTTCCTGGCAGCTGCTTTGGTCACCACACGAGGGTTTCTCGAGAGTTTCCTCGAATAGGTCTTCTGCTTCGTTCATCTCCTTTGCTCTTGGCAAGGAAGTCCTGGGCTTCTGCTGTGTTTCTCTGCCCCACAGGGAACCAGGTCACAGACATTGCTCCTGGAAACACTGCAGGAAAAGATACCACCAAGGGTGCTAAAAAACCCAAACCAACCCAACAATTCCACCAAAAGCTTAGCTCAAATAGCACTCAATGATGCACAGATCTATCTACTGGATAGACAAGGAGTGCACTAAGGTGGCATGATATAAACTTTGTTTTTATATGCATACTTCATCCTTCCTCCTACAAACGCTATTGCGTGCCAACTCCTTGACAACATCCATCTCTACCCAACTGTACACCAGTATACAGCACGAGTGAGAAATACTGCTGCTGCTGAACTCCAGCCAGCCACTCAGGGCATCAAACCAACCCCGAGAGAGATAAACAGCCATTCACCTCTCTTCGCTGATCATGCTGAGCGTTCAGTTTCCCTGGTACATAATTTAAGCACCTGACATTAAGTAATGTCAATACCCAGTGAAGTAAACCAGGTTTGTCAGCTGCCTGAAGACCCTTCAAAGATCGGGCACGGCTGCTGTGAAATTGGCAGCACGCTTACAAGGACAGTGGAGAGCGGAAGAAAACTTGAAAAATAAAAATAAGACTTCAATGCCCAGCAAAATATTTAGTGGTCTTTAGGTTAAAACAGAGTTTTCTGTGAATATTTTCATTCAACGTTTTAAATACATTTGCTTTGGCTACACTCTCATTCCTGTCATGTCCAATTTCCACCAGCTTTTAGGAGATGTATATTATATATCAGCCACACATTAATCCCACACTCTCGTTTTATGTAACAAAAAAACCACATGTTCTTGCCCAAGCAGTAAACCTCCAAACTTCCTAACATCCCAAAAGCCCTGAGAGTGCAGCTCCACAAGGCGCTGGGGGCTCTGGCCAGAGCGTGCCCACAGGTGCTCCTTGCAAGGCAGGCAGGCACCAAATGCTCTGCTGCGGCAAAACCAGCGCGCTCCACGTCTTCCCTCAACACAACCCGCCACCGGGCTCTCCCAGTAACTTGTGTTGCACTTCTTTATGACTAGAAACAGGCAAACAATGAAACACCCGCAGCCCCCTCTTTTTTTGCTAGGTCCGACGGTGCACTTTATCCATCTCCTTTTCTCCCTTCTGCTCCACAAAAAGCAAGAAATCAAATAACGTAGCTGACTGTTTGGAAACGAATCAAAGCAGTCAAGCAGCAGAAGGCGCAAAGACCAGGACAAGTATACAGATTTCATGCTAAGCCCCGTGTTTGCATGCTTTGTAATACCAAAAATGTAAGACTCATAATGACTTACGGGTACGCGTGCACCCTCAGCACAGCAATACATCACACAGCAACACAACTGCGCTGATCCTCCAAAACTCAATTGCAAGAAACGCTATGGAAGAAGACAGACCACTACAATTACCTCATTTAAGACTTTCACTACAGAAAAAGTATTAGACAGAATCACGCTGCAAAAGGCACCAGAATAGGGTATACTGCTTTATCACTGATATGGCAGAACACAAGAAATAAGGTTTTTTCCTATGGTGGGTGCAGAGCTGATTAATCCCATAGCTACAGGGAAGCCAGACCAGAGGAGTCAAAGAAAGCCATGGGGAAGCAAATGGATCATGGAGAGAGAGTATTTCAGGGCCTGAGAACAGAGCGGGAGCGCTTGCGTGGGCAGACAACAGATGCTGCTCCAGGCTTTCAGCAAGCAGCAAAGCAGGGAGGGACGGGTAAATGCTGGGGTTTACTTGTTGTTTTAACTTCAGCAACTGGAGGAAGATGACAATTTAAGGCGCTGCCCCCTGGATAGTTCTTCTATTTCTCCTGAGTCTCCATTTATTATTTCTTTCTTTCTCTTCAATACCCTCATTTCCCCTGAGTATGCACTCATCAGCAACTTGGATTCCCCAAAAGTCCTCCCACTAGCTATCTGGAAAGAGATTCATGCTAGAGGGCATAACACTCTCCTAACATGTAGATGCCTTTCAAACCACAAGTCATCTTCAGAAACCAAATTGCATGGAGGTGCACGAAGAATTCCTCCAAGACCTATTTTGGAAGCAAGTGAATTCAGCCAACTCACAAACATCAGCAGTAATTTCAATCCAGTATTCTCAAAACCTTCCCCCAAACCACACACCTCTTTGCATGTGCACTTCTTTTAAAAAAATATTTTTTTCTTGGTCTGTTTTTATGCTTACTTTTTGCCCTCAATAAAAATGTTTTCTGGGTGAGCCCTGGAGAACCAAGCAGACCAAACACTAATGCTCATATGGAATTTATTTAGAGGGGGGGGAAAAATCCCTTACGTTGAGTAGTTATGTTATTTTGAACTGGTTTTATATTTTATGCGTACATAGTGGAGCTGGAATTTCAGGGCTGGCTTTTGTTTGCATTCATCGTGAAACATTTGTTATATGAGCTGCTGCTACTGCTACCAAGACAGCTGCTGCTCACTGCTACAAAAGCAGCGACCAACTCAACAGTTTCCTTCTTCTTCTGGTAAGTCTAGCTGGCAAATGAGGCCTGCTGTTTCTATAGAAAAATTACCTTTGTTTGGCTTCACTATCATCCTTGCCACCTTTGGCTACCCAGAACACGGATTTGAAAGAGAAAGGATCAATCGGAGCAAGAGCAGGAGCTGATGCTCCCTACCACCCTACAACTAAATGTAGATCAGGACCACAGCTGTATGAACTCCCTGCTTTGTAGCAGGGGCAGCACCTCAAAGGTGAATGTCTTTCCTTCAGCTGCTCTTGAGATTTAGCCAGGATTTAGCCTTTCTGTCCTGCGTCATCATTTTCTGCCATCTGGAAAAACTGAGCCATGGCTTCATCTAGCTTTGCATAAAAATGTCTTTGCCATAGAAATGCTGCTGCTCAGTGGCGAGGGCGATCTGCTTTCCTGTGCATTACAAAATACCCACCCATCTGACAATCTGTGCACTTTCCTACCAACCTGGACACAGACCAGGACCCGGAGCACCAGCAGACCACAGTCCTGAGCGCTGAGGACAGATCTCCTGAGCTGCACGTAAGCTGCATTTTAATGCGTTGCTTTGTTACGATTACTAAAACACTTCAGTGCTGTTCTTGTTGCTTCCTGGCAATTTCATATTGGCAGTGGCCTCTTTCACCTCAGTCTCATCTTTTTAAAAGAACAATTATCCCAGGCTGGAGCACAGTCCCTGCCGGACTCCCTGGCTTGTTTAAAGTAAGGGGAGACTACCAAACAATTAATGCGTACCTGTTTAACCAATTTTATCCTGCAGGAGAATGTTCTCTCATATTCTGACAACTTACTTTCTTGAAGAGCTTTTGGAGAGAGATCCTGCTGAAAATCACACCTGTACCATCTCACATCCCTGTGCTTGCTGACTCCTTCAAGGAACTAGTTGATTTGTGAGGCTCTGCAAACTGACTTTTCCCAAGTCCCTATTAATCCCATTCTTTATTATAGTTCCTACCGGTACGTAAATTGGATTCTTTCATCCGTTGCTGTCCAGGTGACCAATGCACCCCTTTAAAAGCTTGGGGTCATGTTAACTGCCTTCCGTTCTTCCAAAGTAGCTGCTGATTGAATGTCAGAGTTGGCAATTTCAGATCCAAAAAGATCCTTGGTGAATACTAGCTCTGACAGCAGCACTCCTCTGACACTGCCAAGGAGGAAAGCTAGCTGAGGAGGAAAAAAGGCCACACCCTGACGCCAAATCTGTTATCTGTATTATAGATGGCATCTGCAAGTAACTGAAAAGTTATTCAAATTGAGTCCAAACAGCACAAGTACAACTCAGGAGATTCATAAAGTGCAGTAACAATTGTGCAAGTGCTGGAGATAGAAAAAGCAGCCCAACTGGAAAGAAGATACTAATTAAAGAACACAATGGGAATGCGATTTGTAAGAAAGGGAGGAGATGGAAGAAGAGCCTAGAGAGCAGCGGAGGGGAGGACGCTCTTTCTTACTACATTTGTAAATTTGTGATTCCACTCCAAGAACAGAAAAAAAAAAAAGAAGAAAAAAAAGAATCTTCCTAGCCATATTTAGTAAAAACCTCTTCTCTTGCTATAGCTTCTTAGAGAGCAAGTTTTCATGAGGGACAGATAAAAAGGCTGGGAAATTCCAACTGGAAAAGGAAGTGGGGAGCCTAAACTCCAAGAAAGACCCACTCTTGGAAGAGCAAGGGGTCAGCCCTCCAGCACCACAAACTGCCCCCAGGGCAGGTAAAGCAAAGGGGCTCATCAGAAGGAGCACGGGCATGGTGTGAAGCTGTGCATCAAGTGAGCATGTTTTCCCTCGGGAGTGATGGCTGGGAGACATACCAGAAGGACTCCTATGTAGCGGCTGAGAGCTACACTGCTAATCTATTTCCTTCGTTTTAATTCTTATAACTTTGTAATCAAGGGCCAACTCTCGCACTTTGCTGGAATTTATTCTACTAATTTTTCCCCTTCTTTTCTAATAATAATAATAACAGTGGTCTTAAGATGACTAAGAGCACAATGCACTGTGTCCTCTGGGAGTCACCGGTCTATTTACAGATGTACTCTGGGGATGTCTCTTCTCTGAGAGCGCCTCCGTGCCACCACCCACCACTCTCTCCCTCTCCCCAACTCTCTGGTGGGCCACCTAGTTCTGATGTGGTCGAAAAAAACCTTTTGGTATTAACTTTAATGTCTTTAGCAAGCTGCATGCCAGAAAGCGCCTTGCTGTAATTTCACACCTAACTTGTCAGACTTCATGCTCTTTCATGTTTTCCTCGTTTTAATTATTACAGCATTTTAATTATTATAGCAGCTCATTTGTATGGCTGTAAAAACTTGATTTCAAATTGCAATGTTTATGTGAAAACCCAAGTGATTCCTTAGGAATGGCTGCTCGTCTCTACTGTATAAAAATTACAGGTAAAAGCTTTTTTATAATTAAATTTAATTTCTGTAGTTATTTTACCTTCAAGTATTTTTCAAAACATTTCTGAGCCACTAAAGATACTGTCTCATGGTACTTGCATGGCTCCTGAAAGATGCCTCAGGGATAAGAATAATCAGTTTAACCTGTAGCCTGTTCTATCACTGATACAACGGGCAGGACTTACGATTAGTCTGAGGGAAAAACAAAGTAGCCTTCTTTGAAGACTGAAAATACAATTATGCTCCCAAAAGCAAGTGAATAGTCAGCTCTGAGATCTGCTCCATAGTGTTCCTGTGCCTTCAATGCCAAATATGCTCAGTTAAAAGGTGTTTTTCCCCAAACACTGACCCTGAAAACATGCCATGGGACACAATGATAATCGAGCGAAATTCTCAGTTGTTTTTGTCCTATTTTATTAATAGAAGTTTTTCAAATTCCAGCCTCAGCCACCTCATGCAACATGCTTGTTTCCATGTAGGTGAAATGGAGACCTGTGCAAATGCACTGGAGCTGCAGCTGGGAACAGGAGGCAGATTAAATGGGATTTAATGGCCGTCCGCCTCCTCCTCTATGCCTTCTGTTGCCTGAATCAGAGGTCAAAGTTGTCAAAGAAGCAATCTGCATAACCTGTTACTGCTATACTTCTTATTCAAATGCTATTTATAAAGCAGAAGCAGTAACAAGAGGTTTAGCTGGAATGTTACTGATTAAAATAGCATTATGATTTTATTTAGTAAGTTAGTCAAGAAGGAATGAACTGTTGTTGCAAGCTCTAATTGTCAGTCGTTAAAAAGTTTGTGGTGTTTTGTCATCAGTGACCCCGGATTATTTATGAGATATCACTAATGCTGTATCTGAATGCAGCTTTGTCTCTGTGCCAGAGCTTTAACAAAGCTGCTTGTCCCTGGGTTTTTGAGTTTGTAACACTAGGAACAGGAAACATTCCAAAGATGCATCAGGGAATCAAACTCAGATAAATAGCAGGAGCACTGCTATAAACTGTAACATCTCTAGTGACTGATATGCTCATTAGATAAACATGACAGTTGCTTGAAAGACACCAGCACCAACCCTTCCAAATGATCTTGTGACACACACAAAAACTACGCATGAATTCTTGATACGTGGGATACAAGGGTTTGTCTGACTGACCCCTTGGGATTTAGACCACAAGTAAGTTTTGGTTTTACTGCAACAAAGTATGAAATTACATCTGTGTGGGTTTAGTCCAAAACCAGACAGCCCATCAATAGATCTGATGAAAGGAAATTGAAACAATGCAAGCATCGTGAAGCTGTGGGATGAAATGCAAAATCTGGAAGCTGAAGTCTTTGGAATTGCACTAAAAGACAAAGATGATGCTGTAGGTGGTCTCAGCCTTCATAACCCTATAGGTATAAACACATTATACAGAAAGTTCAGGGACGAGAAACTCTGCTTGTGACGGAGAGGTTCAGACAAGAGCATGCAAAAAATAAAGCATGTGTTGGCTTCAGGTAAAGACCTTGCCAGGTGATGGGAAAGAGCAATATGAAAAAGGTGGTGGAGAGGAACAGGAAAAAGTGGCAGACAGCAGAGCACAAGCTCTGTATATACGTGCATTTTAGCACAAAAAAAAGGGAAAGATTTGGTAATTCTATGAAAAAATACTTAGCCTATCTCTACAATACATTGTAGGTTGTTAGAGCTGGTCTATCAGCTCATACGTCCAGAAACGTCAGCAGAAGAGAAATATTTGATTTAGGTTTTTCAAAGGATGACTTAGGCAACATGGACTTCACCTTCCTCTACCGCTCATTCTGAGCAGAGCCTTTACAAATTCAACTCCCATGGAAATCCAAGCCTAAAATAAGGATTTAAAGATCTGCACTGTAAGTGGCAAGCAGAGAAACCATATCCTTCTTGCCATATTCACTGGGGAGACCTGGAAGGCGGCCAACCGCCTCGAATGCCGTAAGTGCTGGGCAGGGGGGCTGTGCATCAACACTGTCCCTCCTCATTCCTCCAGTTGATGAACAATGCCCACCATCCCAACCTGCCGATATGAAATGCATTGATTTCTCACCTGATCTAAGTGACTATGGTTGGTGCTGCTGTACTTACAAAGTCAACCACTCATCTTGACTCTGGGAGAAAGCAGAACCACAGTAATACGTTTGTCAGATGGACCTGTAAATCACATTTCACTGCACCGTAAGCTCAGGGAGCCGATTTACCTGGAGTGAGTATCATTATCATGTCAGGCTGTCAGCTACCTCACTTTGCGTCTCAAAATGTGCCACCCATTTTGGGCCAGAAGATGTATTGATAGGCAAACGCTCCGCGGTGGAACCACGCACATACGTGCTAACTCCCATCTAACATGTACACACTAGCAGGGAACACTAAATACAGCAGCTTTGAACCTGGATGCATACAAGCTCCACGTGGGCTTGGAAAGCCATGCCAAACTCTCTTGCTGCACCTTTACTGTTGCTTGAATTTTAGCAATGAGACTGATACTATCTTGGATAAATCTTTTGGTGCCACGGTTAATGTCTCTCATGCAACACACTCATAGTCTGGAGTGGCTTCACCTTCCTCAGCAGAACAAGAACTGCAGCTGTTAGGAGCTGCCAATCTTTGCGGCCCCAGAGAAGTTCAGCTTCTGAGACAAATCTTCCAATGACCTAGCGGATCTTTCGAAAAACGCAGAGTCATGAGAAAGCCCAGAAGTGCTCAAATCCTTCCAAGAGCTCCTATTCTTAAAACTGCTTAGTTTAGTCACAATGGGATTTGAAAACTGAAAGACAGAAAACACCATATTTTGCTTTTAAGAAATTGGAAAAAGAAAAGGTATTTCCACTGATTGTGCTTATCACTGATTGCTGCATCCATTAACTTCAAGGCATCCCAGATCAGGCAGTCTGGTTTTGTCCCTGCTCTCCAAACCTTGTACTTTCATGGCTGAAAAGCTCAATAACGTATCTACAGCTTTTGACACTACCTTTAGCTTTATAAAACAAACTAAGGAGCAGATAAGTTGTGCAGAATGTCCCAGATGCTTTCGACCTAATTGGAAACAAATGTCTTCGGGGATACGCGCCGTGACTCTCCCTCTTTCCCTGTGTTTCTTGCACACAGAGAACTGGGAATCTGTTTTACAAGAAACAAAACCACAATTAACACTCTCGCTAGAGCTTAAACTGCCTATTTTAGCATACACATTCTTTTAGAGCATTCTTCTATGTAATTTTGGAATTTTAGACTTCAGAGAGAGAAGAAAGGAATGGTTTGTTCACATTTCCTATTTTTATTTTCTATTTTCAGAACAGGATGTTGGGTGATAAAGAAGAAAACGCCACCCAGGCAGAATGTAAATTCACATGTGCTATTACCACTGGCACGATGTTCAAGTCCTCTGAAAGCCCCGAAAAAGCAGGGAGATTACACCACCTTCTGGAGAAATTTTTAAGTCGCACATACAGCTTGCTTCACATAACGGATGGGAACGTGCCATGGAAAGCGTTATGCAGTTAAGTTACTTCCCAAGTCCAGCCTCCTGCTTTACCTCCACGTGAAATTTAGAATTTTCCTCTTCTGTAGAAAACTTTCATAAACAGTGATTTCTCTTGAGAGTATTATCTAGGGAAAGCACAAAGCTGTTTTTAGAGTGTGAGGCAAAAAAAAAAAAAAAAAAGAAAGCATGTTTGGAGTCTCCAAGGTTTTTGAACATTTGAATATGTTCAAAGTTTTCCCAAATTCTGTTTTAAGAAAGTAGCAGATGCGAAGAAGTGATGCAAAAAAATCCCAGCATTTAAACTGAATCTAATCCAAGCTGCTTTTATTCTCACATCAAGAGTGCAGATGCTTGTAGGAGAGACAAAGGTTGTACATTTGTGCACCAGAGACGAGCCAATATATTCCCTTTCCACAAACCAGTCACAACCCTCTCCAGAAAGCAGAGCTCATGCGAAGCAGGCAGGCTATTAGAAGCTGCAGATCACTTGTCCTAATTTTTTTTCTTTCCTTTCATTTTGTGCCGAACAAAGGCAGAATATAAGATGATCGTTATTTAATGACACTGCACAAAAAGCACTGTCTCCTTCCATCAGACTTCTTTCAACATTTCTTACCCAAAGTGTTTGCTCTTGGAGGTTGGGCCTGCAAAGACATCCATTCCAGTTTCTCAGAGCGAAAAAAGAACAGTAGGATCTTCCCATCCTCCCTTTGCTTTCTTCATATCACAGCAACTTTTCCAGCAATGACTCTCAGTTCCTGAACATTTCCCAATGCATAGCATCCACATCTTGCCGGAGCAGCTCAAGAACAAGGTGGGAGAAAGGCCGCCACAAGCTGGTATCGGGAAGGGAATCAGTCAGACTACGGGGAGCACTGCTAAGGAAGTGATGGGCTGGGAAGGGGGGATAAGGAAGGAAAGAAAAACCTCTCCCCACCTTCTCCACTTGCAAAGAGTTTCATTTTGACAAGGAGCGAGAAAATGCTCTTTTCCACTTCCATCACAGGAATCGTCTGAAGGCGTACCCCACCTTCAGTGCTGCCCTTGCGCAGGAGCGATCTTCAGCATGGTGCAAAGGTTTCCCACCCTCTTCCTAACTCCATCAAAGGCGGCTTTATCATCTGCCTTACAAGACCTCAGCCTTGCAATGACGACAAATGGCAGCATCTCCCTCCTTACTGGGTTTAAAGAGAAGGGTAAGCTCATAACTAGAAACTGTGAAGACGGTGTCACCAGTATTCATGAACAGGATGGATTTAGAAAATCAGCAAGTTTATATTACCCTGGATAATACTACTACTACTGTTAAAAACACCCCCTGAAAATGCGATTCTTAAGGAGAATCACATTTGTATTGCGTTTTCAAAAAACCCACATTTTACAGTTTACCTGAACAATGTATTTTCTTCCAGCTGACAGCATGAATCATTTCATTGCACTCAATAAAATTCACTGTTTGAAAAGCTTAAGTCAGTCTTGAGTAAGTACTTGCTTTAGAGTAAGATCTATACATTCTCCATGCGAAATACAACATTCAAGAAACAAAGATTTTTTTTTCTGGTATCGGGAAGAAGTGTTTTTATAGGGCTTCTGGTGCCAAAGAAAATTTATGAACTCCTGCAGAAAGGTGAGAGGATATGGGCTATTTCTGAGGTGATAAAAAATATTTTATTGCCTATTCTTTTACATTAGATGCTGTTAACTTCTACTCCATGTCACAGAAGTTGACAAGGCAGAAGAAAATTCTATGCTTTGCTGTGTATAGCGTCTGTTTTCTGCCTCTTAAAAACACCAAAGATACGAAACCCGCACATGCCCATTTCAAAAGAAACGGTAATTATTTTCCACTTTCTGGCTACCAGCCAGGCTACGGAAGTGAGGTACAGCCAGCAAAAATGAACAGCACTGACCAATTATTTTTCCTTCAGTTGTGCTCCTGAGAGCGAGGACAGATTTTACATGTAAAGTTATGCTGTAACTATTTCAGGCCTTTCAAAGAGTTAAGGTATGCTTCCAAGTTTTGAATCCAAGGCTCTGCAATTGGACCTTATCTGCTTCAATGCTGGGGGGTAAAAGACAAATTTCTGAGCAAATTTTACTGTGTTAGCAAAGAAATCTAATAAACACAGTATTTATTTATTTATTTTTCTATCCATCTATTGATCCATCTATCTATTCAATAATCTGCCCCACCCTCCACCCCTTCCATCCCGATCTCTTGTCAAAGGCAATTCTGGCTGTCAAGGCAGGAAGAGTTTGTCATTTTGGACAAGGCAGGCAGCAAAAAAGAGAGCCCTTTCGCAATTCTTGACTTGGTATCAACATTAAGAAAACACTTAATTTCAAGGAGAGAGTGGAAAAGGAGAAAAACAGGAAGCCTGCAGCTCTAAAGTATTCTACATGATAAAAGCAGACTGGTTCCAATGAAAACTTTAGCACCACAACAAGCTTTCACATTTTGTTGCACATTGCTATGAAACAAGTAAGTCAAAATCTGACATATGGATTAGCTGAAGGCAACATTTTTTATGAATAAAAATAAAGTTTAATGAGAAAAAATTATCCTCCTACTGTCCTCTGACACTATAATTTCCTGTAATGCAGAATTGCCAACTTTTTTAAACTCACAAAATTTGAGAAAAATTTGCGTGCACTTCAAAATACGACATTGTCAAAAAGAAAAGAAAGACAGCACAGAACAAATACACAGAGGCTGGCAAGCAAAATATATTAAAAATCGCAATAACCAACTATTAGCGATAACGTCTGAACAAGTCAACTGCATTTAATTCATTTAAATTTGTTCTATTTTTCCTTTCTTCACAGTTTCATTCTGCCAGCTTATGTAAAGCAAATCATTAGGATCCCCGACAACAGGACTCAAGTCATACTGCCTTAGGCAGTTATCCGTGAGCCAGACACCCGCACTCACGTTTCTGTGCTCTCTGATGTAAACAACCCACTATCTATCTGATCAATTGAGCCAAAGTTTTACTGATCTTCTGCTTCAGAACAATAGCAGCAAAGTATTTTTGAAGGTAAAATGGTTACAGGCTTTCTTGTCCACCTAGGAGAAAGACCACTGAGCAACAGTTCCTTAATAAACGTTGTTACACGGTGTCTCTGATGAGAAATTTTACTACAGGCACAGAAGAAACATAGAAGCTTGAATATGGCTTGCATGGTTCAAAGAAATAGAGGTGAGGAAAAGTTTCCAGATTTCCTGATTTCTATTAGCATCAACCTACACGAAGGCTCTTGATAAGAAGGTGGTTGCTTGGATGGGAGCTGTAGTGATCTGGTGCCTGCTCAAAGCATCTGTAACAAGGGAGGAGGGTCCCAACTTTGGGACGAAGAAGGGTTTTAACCCAGAACTCTCGCAGACACATCTTAAATGCACACATGACTTTACGGGTTTGATAACATCCAACAGTTTGCTTCCTACAGCAAGACTTTAGGTGCTTTTCATTTGGTTTATATTATGATGTTGGTGGGACAGCAATCACCAATTTCCTACTCTGCTTTCTAATCTATGTAATCCACTAAAGCAACGCTTTAGTGTTGGATGGAAATCGCTTTCCTTCAGTTACTTTCTGCTTCCAAGCGGCTCTACAAATCCAATTTTTGAATTGTGTCTAATCCAGAACCGCTTATTGCAGTGGACTCTGGTGCAGAGATTCACTGACCTGGAAGCGAATCACCTTTCTGTACATGGTCCTTCGCTGTGTTTTTCTTGTCTCAATATATTCAACTGACAAAAGATAAGTTCTGGAAAAGCTTTACTTTCTTTATACAAAAAGAGGAAAGGCTGCCATAAGAGCATCTCAGGTGGAGCAGCAGGCGAGCACAGAAAACTATAAATTGCATAAGTGTTAGATGCAACAAAAAAGTAACTTTTGGCCCAGAGTATCTGCTGCTTTGTGAGACCACCACACAGCTGGGCAGAATAACATCTCTTCTTCCCAGTACTTTATGATGCAACAGCAGAGGGTGTTGCAGATCAGGTCTAAGGTGCCCTGAGGAGAACGATGTAGTATTTCTTACACAGGACTTCGATTATTTTTTTTTTATTATTTTTTTTCCTTTCTTCCTTTCTGGCTGATTCTATTAAGTTTTTTGTAAGGATTAGCACCAACTCAGAAATAACCTGAAAATAATTATGGTTGGGGAAAAAAACCCAAACACATGCATGTATGAAAAGAGGAAGAGAGAGTTAACACAAGGAAACTGTTTCCTTTCTATTGCTCCTTATCAGTAAGAAAATGGGAAAAATAAGCCAAAAGTGTAATCTGCATGGGGAATACTGAAGAGATGAACCGTCAGACATGACACAAAACCAGTCTTATGCATGAAATGCCAAAGGAAATCACTGTCCTGAAATAGGGGATCAAATCTCCCCCGGATACTGGAATATACACAGAGAAGAGAAAGTTTATCCAGCACTTAATGATTCTGGGAGATTGCTTATTTCTAAGTGATGATTTCTAAGGCACAATGATGAAAATCGAGACCCTATGTGTTCTTTGTTAGCTTCCCCCATTGTAAGAGAAATGAAAATCTGTGGTGCTCAGAACAGTGAGGAAATTCTATCGATTCCCAAAGAAAAGTCTGATCATGGCAAAGAGTGCATCCTTCTATTGATCCTCCACCCTCCTCTTGTCTAACATCCCCGTGGGAAAACCTTGGAGACTGAAGTGTGCAAACCCTTAAGAAGATTTCCACATACTATAAACGTAGATCTTTTTATTTTTTAATTTACAAAGAAAAGAGAAATAACTGGTCCAAAACTGGGTGCTGCTTTCATGTCAATACCATACCATGCTCTCTTTATGTCTGTTATCGAGCAAAATAACTCCACGGCTGCAAACAGATAACGACCCACTGAAATCATGTTCAGAGGAGGAATGCTACACTTTCCTTGTAATAGCTGTATCATTGCTAAATACAAAATTTTCAAAGATGCATCCTGGAAGCAGGGATTGGTGGACAGTCACCCATAACCCGTAATTCCTGGTTATGGACAGAAACCCATAATTTCTCCAAAGTCACTGATTACTGCGATAGCTGCTCCCAGTCAAAAGCCAGTCATCAGCTGCATGCATTACAAACAAAATTTGATCTTTGATCCATGTGTTTTTGATATACAACTTGGTATAAAACACTCATTTCGGTGGCTGTAGGCATTTCACACTGACAGGAATGCAAATGAGTCAACAAGCAAGAAGGGAAGTTTCATCAGTTCTGCTGGAACGACGTGCACAGCCCCACAGAAGCATCGTATTTCTTGGTTTAGGCATAGCACACGAGACTCTTCTGAAGAAGTCAGCAATATATAAGCATTGTGAGGGATGGACTGACACAGAGAAGAGAGAACCCTTTCAGAGTGACTGGGGGCTGCAAATTAAGGCCTAGATTAAGTGCTCTCTGTTTTAACTTCTCTACTCAAGTCCACCTAACTCTTTCTCCTGAGCACGCTTTGTAATTTAAGTGCTATAAATATGCGTTCTTATTTGTACTTCACCTAAACCCAGTTTAACTGGAGGATTCATTTCATTGTAATTGGTTACTATTCACAGCAACTCTTCGTCAAGGTTGAGGGAAAATAAATATCCTGGTACTAGAGAATCCCCGAAAGTGCACAGCTCCCCAAACCATTTCTTGAAAGTTTACTTAGGTAGATATTGCTGACACCATTTTGAGAGTATTTTGACAATATTATTTGAGAACTGAGCATGACAGAACTAAAAGAAGAAAAAGCCACTCCAGTGGTAAATGGGAAGCTTTCTGGCATGTGGCAAGATCACTGGAGCACCAAGAGCTTGCCCAGGAATGAAAACCACACAGTAAAACTAAGAATAAAAGCAGAGTATGTACCCTTTCCCATCAATCAAATCTGCTCCCTAAAAGGGAGATAAATCTCTTCATTGACTTGGTAAGACATGAACACTTACCTTTCAGCAGCCACGCAGGTTTTGCCAAAGTTTCTATAAGAATAGCTTTTTAATGGAAAAAAGTTACCTGGGTTTTTGTAGATGCTAAGCACATCCTTGAAATAATGAGGTAAGAATCTTTCTAATAAAAGCAGCACATCCTCCAACTCCTCCAGAATGCCCACAAGCAGAAAATTTTCATTAACATTCAGCTTTGCTCTTTCAAGGGCCCATTCACCAGGCTCCCTGTGTGAAATTAAGGAGGGAGAAAGAGGAGAGGGGGGGGGAAAAAAAAAAAAAAAAAAAAAAAAAAAAGAGTTTAAATACGCATTTACTTCAGAAATTCATGCCAAGAACACAACTGAATTTAAAAATATTCAGTGCTGTACTTCCAAGAGAACACTAAAAAAACTGCCATCAAACCTGAGCAGTTTACTGAGCCTTTCTGCACAACAGCTAGACTTGGTTTGGCATGTAAAAACACGATCGCATTAAAAGGAGGTTAATCACTGCATGGAAGTACTCAGTTCAATAGACATCTTTCACTAAGTTGTTGAAAAGCTCACACTTCTGAATATTTCAATATTGTGACTCAGAATCATGGTCCATCTCACGAGAAGAACGACTTCCCTGGGTGATGAAGCGTGCTAAGGTGTGGCGGGGTCCCTAAGCCACATCAGAACTGCTGTGAGCGACCATTGCCTGCTGTTACCCAGTGAATATTGCACAGGAGGCCACTGGCCTGTTTCACACCCCGTCCTTCATTTTAACTTCTGCCAAAGGCTCCAGGAGCTTCCCTTTCCCTGCCGTTATCCCTGACTGCCCAGCAGCTCTGTCACAGAATTTGCATTTGTTTGCTCTGACTGATACTGGTTTTGAAGATCACTTTAGGGTTACTCTACCTTTTTCCCCACCGGGAGAAGCTGGCAGGGCACCGGTAGCTTGCCTCATAGCTTCATGGAAGCACAGTTAGGTTCAACAAGCATAGGAAACTTAAGTCCCTTGGATGAACTCATATTAATTTATATCCTGGGAACAGTAGTCAGCATTCATATTGATATGGGATATAATGCCAGTGTCCTAAACTAAAGGAAATCAGCTTTTTCCCAGGGTCCAGACAGTATGATGAACATCTTGAGTCACACAGGCTACCTGACAGGGGCTGGAGCACACACCTCTTCCCCCAGTCCATTAGCCTAGTGCACATTCTATGCAATAGTGAACTTCCAACATTTGTCAGAAGCTCTCCTCGTGACACAGAAAAGCTCATTGCACTACATTCCCACTAGGGCAGACCTGGAGAAGGTTTTTCATTCCCTACCATCTTCTTTGCATTGGTCTGTGTTCTGGAAGAGCAGAGTGTCCTAATAAATACTACTATCCTCCTTCTTGCAGCTCCTTGTGAGATTAGGAAGTAGCTGAAGGAAGTGCAAGAACACGACAGGAGACAGATTTATAATAAACTACAATGCAGCATTTCAATATACTACTGGGGAATCTCACAGAGATATGCTGTGAAAGTATTCCAGCATATCACTGTTGTTCGTGGGATTACTCATATATACAAGTTAAGTGTGCAAAGATCAGCATTTGCAAATGAGGCCAAAGTAAATTAAATTAAAAAAAAAGAGGCATAATGAAAATTAAGTCATGAATCTCTTTTGTTTGTTAATCACACCTTCGATTATGCCAAAAAACTAAAGCAAGCTTTTACACCAAAGATACTTAGAAACTGAGACATAAAAATCAACACATTTTCACTCGTTATTACTGCTACAAAAAGGTATGGCTTTTGAAAGAAATTTTGGAAGACTTGTGCAGTTGTTCCACGATGGAGAAGCGGTGACAATACGTAAACAGAATACCTTGAAGTTGGGAAAAACAAATAAAGAACATGCTGCGACCAACAATACAAAAGTGTTTGAAAACAAGAAGGTACGTGAAGTTGTTCATATATTAGTGCATAAAAGTTTACTAAGCAGTATCAATAATACAGCAATATGAGAATAACATAAATAGACACACTAAAAATGAGCTAGCTCAATGAGAGCAGTAAAAGGTTGTACTTTACGTAGTTTTAAGCATGATTACTATTTCTTACATGGACACAGAAACCTGAGATATAGACCTAATATGAGCACCTGAGCAGAGCTAAAACATGTATTACAAAATTACAGCGCAGGTAAAATGAGTAAAGAGCACATACGGGCACTGCTATTATCACCTTGCCAACTCAGAAAAGAAAAATCCACACAAATACATCCAGATTTGATGAATTATTCAAGTATTACATCAAGAAAGAAGAGCAGTGCTCCATTTGCATTACCCTCCAAAAGATATGCATATGGTCACCATGAACAGCACTGCATCGTACTTACATTTTTCTCTTGTATTTCTAATACCTGTTGCCTCGTTATTAGCAGCTTCTGACAAAACGTTGGCAACAGCTATTGCTGACCAAATTGGGATACCTTGCATATATTTACCTGCATCTTGGATGTTGTCCACAGAAATACGGTATGATGTAAAATAACCTGGGATTGGAACATTCAGGGTAGTTTTCAAGGATACATACATTAATGTCCTGTGGGGGAGGAAAGAAAAGAAAAGGGTCAAACGCTGCATTTTCCCTTCTCTGTTAAACAAGCATTTTCTTTATCTCATACTTTACACGGTCATTTCAGAGTCAAAGAATTGTGCTGAGGCTATACCAAATACCATAAAAATCATCGACTGGTCAATTTATCTAATTTTAAATAGCATGAGAAAGTTTCGGGGGGGGAAGTGATTTTGTTCTAGAATGCAAAACCCACATTCTTTTTTTGCTGCAAATAACACAATTATTATATTAAGATTACTGCATGATTCAAAGCGGGACATGGGGATCAACTTTCATATTGAGTTATATTTAAAATATTCAGGAGATTATTTTCAGATTCTTCTTTCTTCTAAATACACCCTGGGGGAAACCTGAAGTAGCCAGAATAAATCAAATTGAGACAACAATTATTTTCTTTACTTTTTTTTTTTTTTTTAATTCTGCTTCATTTAATGACTGGAATGAAGAAACGTAAGCTGTAACTCGCACAGCTTCCTCTTGATATAAAAACATACATCACTTTTGATTACAATTCTGTACGTTCCTCAGATGTTGGGAACTGAGCCTCTTGTGTAAACTTTCACTGAGTAAAGGGCTTATTGGAAAGCATTTATCATTTTCCTGATTTATTGTTCATCTAATTAGGAGCTGTTTATCAATTTTAAAGGCTAGGCATAGCTACTGAACCCTGAGGAACCGTATTCCATTTCTAGCTTTACTGTAGTGCAATAATAAACACACCTCCAAGTGCGATTGAATTCCGCTATCCTTATGTAGTCTAGTAGACCCTTATTCTGCAAGCAGACCCACTGACTCCAAAGAGATGTACAGGGCAAAAAAGCCTCTAGTGCAAGACAACACAAGCAAAGATGAAAGGATTTCGTCTTTGCAAACCCAATCTTCATTCTTCTTTAAACACACATGCTTTTATAATGCAATAGACTTGATACACATCAATATCAAACCAGTGACTAATTGAATCCATACTTCGTCAAGTAAATAAAATGCGATAGAGAACACTTCAGCGGGCAATGTGTCCCCTGCATGACAGAAGTGCCCAGCAGCGTGGGAGACATGGAGACCATCCCCTGCTCTCCCGAGCCAGCGTGGGCTACAGGCCTCTGGCTGCAGCATCTGCTTCTGGCACCTCCGAGCAGAAAAGCTCTTCCCAGAACTTCAGCCCTCATGCCTAACTTTGTTAGTGTCATATTTGGGTCCGTAAGCTTTTTAAAGTACATTCCTGTTTTCTCCTCTGTCTTACGCTTATGTAAATCTGATTTTATAGGCACATCAGAAGATCCTGGGCTGGGAAGTAAATCACGGGGTGAGGAAACATCAAAGAAAACAACATAAAAATTCCCAGTTGGGATACAAACAACCCGCCTGCCCTGCTCCCCGCAGTGTAATCAAGCATACTGAGAAGGGCTTGCCTTAAATACGTACCAGAAGATTTATGGTCAACACCTGAATTTTGACATTCAAGGCTCTGAGCTGAAGCTAATCAAGTCCCCCATTCTCAATGCCACAAATATTACTAAGAAATCTACTGGCGGCACAGACAGTGTGTCCCTCGTATCATCCCAATTGTTCTTTTTTTTTTTTTAACATGAATTAAAAATTGCAGTTCTTAAAAGGTTTACTGTGCTCCACCAGACACCACCAGAGATGTTTTCAGGGATACGTATTTTCAGTTTTCCTAAGAACCTGCAGAGATCCGCAATGAATTCATAAATTGCTTGGATTTAAAAAATTGGAAATACTATCCTGACAATACTTGAAATTTTATCCAAGCTGGCTTCCATTCAATTAATCGATTAATAATAAGACAGAAAAAGACTATGTGTTTGCATTATTATGTAAGATGTAAAAACCATTAGTATCACTCAACCAAGAACTATTCCGCCTTTCTTGCTCCCATACAAAGGTGAAGGGACATTAACTCACAACAAAGAACCTTATCGTTTCTTTGCAAGAACAACGAACGCAGTGAGATTGTGAGATAAATAAGTATCAATACCCCGATCCAGAAGTGTAACAGCGACCTTCTTGTCCTTCTGAAAGCAATATTTGATTAATATGGTTGGAGAAACATCCAGAAAATAAAAGCAATGTAAATTCATGTGGAAAATACCGCACTATCGAGGGCAATTCCCTTCAGATTTGATTTGTGGAAGGAATGCAAAAGGATGAGAGAGAAAAATCCTCCCCCTCCTCATTGATGCAACTCAAGGTTTAAGGTAAAGGCCAGGCATGCTTTCATAGGAACCTACCTGGAGCGTCCCGACGCATTTGCAACACCTGCTCGCCTTTCCTATTTTAATGTATGCGCAATTTGTGAAATAAATCACCAGCCACCATCCATCCCCTCAGAGGAGATTTTACTTGATGATAATTACATGCAGCTCCATGAGATGTGAAATCAGAGTTTTTAAGCAAGAGGTGGGGCCAAAAAAAGCTTGGCCTGAGGTGTGCTAGTCAGTATGAAACTTCACCACAGCTGAAGGAAGCTGCTCCTCGGCTGCTGGCGGGACTTCCAGGCATTTCTGTTTTTTTCTGAGTACGAAAAGCTAAGGTGAAATTACCTTATTCTAGGCAATGTTATTCTGTTAGCCCAAGCAAAATCAAGGCTACATTTCCCAGTGCGAGCACGTTCTCCCAGCAGGACACAGATCTTTCAGGGCAGAAAGGTTTTTACGTGAGACAAAAAATGGCAAGGTGACAGATGACAGCCTTGCTCATTTAAATCACTGGAGGAGCCTTGTAAAAAAAAAAAAAATTATCCAAACACAGCCAAGAAAGATATAGAAAGAAAGAAACAGAGCTACTTTGATTACACACCTCCACAATAAAGAAAGAGGGATTTTATTTTATTCCTCAGCTCCTGGCTACAATCCACACTGCTCACGTCCCGCTGGGCTTCTGTCTCCAGCAGGGCAGGGGGACGCCCAGGAACCAGCCCTGGGGCTGCAAGTAACAACAGAAACCATCTTTCTTTTTAATAGTACCGTATTTTTCTATTGTTACAATTTTGGCTGAAATGGTAAATTGGTAACGTCTACTTCCTTCTGCTGTAAAATTGTCTTTCATATGAAAATCACACTGTGACCTAATGAGTCAATGACCTAGACTACTGATCTATCAGAAATATATCAAAGGTGTGTTATTAATGTATTTTTTTGAAGTTAATAACAAACAAACTGTTTTATTTGCCACACTGAGTTCATACCGGTCATAAGAACAAGTCAGCACATGATTAAAAATATTTCAAGGATACAAAATTACTTTGGGAATTTTAATGCTATCACAAAAGAGCAAGCTTTAAAGTTTTTTTTTTTTTTTTTGTAGAACAATAAACAATTTACTAATGTCTTTAACTCATTGCAAATACTGTACTATATACAAAAAGATGTGACTGTAGATTCGAGAGTTTGATTTTTTTTTTTCCTTCTACTATAAAACCCTAAGAGTACTGGGGGAAATAATAACTTTTTGTCCAGTAGAAGGAACACCTACGTTTTTTTTTTTTTAAATAAATAATTAGTGGGCTTCAAAGTATTCCCTTTTACTTGATCATCAGTGTCTCAACCAAAAATTACAGAAACATGAGATTCTGCCATGGATGCACAGCAATTCTTAGTATCCCTAACAACATTAAATGAGGAATCATAACTCAAATACATACATGCCTTGCAAATATTTTCCCATTAATCACCCATTAATCTGTGGGAAGCCAAAGAAATGGCCTTTCCTTTTCTCAAAATCAAAATGAGAAATATGACGGTCTTTCCATGCCCTGCGCCTGTGGGATACGGCAACGTCTGTGAAAGCAGAAGGCCCTGCTTACAGCCCTGCCCCGCTGCACGGTCCTTACTGAAGCCTGAAGGTTGCAGATGTGAGGTTGAGGTGTGTCACAAAGGCTGCACAGGAAGCAGCGACCTAAATAAATACCTTTCAAGTTTCCATAAAAGGAAACGAAAGAGAACGATGTGGAAAACCAGTGAGTGAGCCCAGTCTACGGGGACCTCTCCTGCTTACAAGGCTGGTTGTTCTTCATACGCCGCTGCAGTCAGCGGTGCAGTCGAGTCCTCACCACGGCCAGCCAAGCAAAATTGTTCTGCTCTGCTGAGAGCCCCCAAAAATCCTCTTGCGGCTTGTAAAATGTTCTCTCACACATTTGCTTGGTGTTTATAAAGAGGTCAAACTGACCGTTCCATCCTGAGGACAACGTTGCATCATATGAACTAAATACAACCACGCTAAAAAAAAAAATAATAAATAATCTGCTGCTTTCTCTGACCCCAGCTAGGGAGGTCTGGGTGGCTGCAGAGTGATGGGGGAAAAAAAATGTAAACAGGACAGCTCAGAAAAGGGCTTGCGAGTATAAACGTGAAACGAAAGAAGGAAAAGCACAACTTCCTACTTTGTAAGGCTGCCGAAAGACAGTGAGAAGTCAAGGTAGAGTTGGCGTGAAGTTTTTCAAATATACATGTCACATGACTTACTAAATCTTATTTAGGAGCACAAATTATTTCCAGATTTTAATGGAAAATAAATTACAGTGCAACACATTTTTAACCCTAATTAGAGAGGTTTTTCCTTCATTGTGTGATATTTCGTGTTCCTATTCAATCTCAACCAAGTATTTGGACAACTAGAGCCAGACAGCAGAAAGATGACCTGTTTCTTTCAGATTCTGAAGGCATTTGGTACTTGTTCCTTGTCTATGCTAAGGGCCCAGGGTACCAGACAGCTTGGGCTGTAATCCCCAAAGACGACTTCTGGTTGGCTTTAACTACCGCTTTCCTGCTTAAAGTTCAAGACGTATGTCACTTCATCTTTGACAAACAGTACATCTGAAAGCTGAGCTAAGGTTTGCATTTTAAAACTAGTCTTCAGTCACGGATAATATTCCTTTCAACTCTTGCTTGGCACATCTGGTTTTGAAGACATACACTTCTGAATGCTTTTGTACAGTAGTTGAAAGGCTGCACAGACATTTCACACCTTTGCAGGTATTCAGGTTCCTTTCCTCCACATAGTTGTCAGGAGTTGAAATATGCTTTCTAAAAAAAAAAAAAAAAAAAATAATCCTTGATCTCTTTAATTCCCAGAAAACCCTCATTATCATTTCTTCAACAAACTGCTTTTGCCTTTAGCTAAATCATATATTTGATAAAAAGCAGCAGCAAAAGCCACTGGAGAATGAAGAGAAGAAAAAAGCCCTCTTATCACCTGTACTTCTGTAAGGCCCGGTATGCTGCTAGAGAAGGAGGCAGTGTAACAGCCTGCGCAGGAGATCAGAAGAATATCCTTTGGAAAGTCTCAAGGACTCCTAGCAGCAGTGCCTTGGATGAGAAAAAGCACCCCATAGAGCCAGCTCATTTGATTCAAGCTGCTGTCCTCCAGCCATCTTAGTTAAAGGTTAGTTCAAAACGGAGGCTGTCCTCTAAAACAAAGCGATGTGCTCTTACAAACGTACTGGGTTCTCCCCACCAAATAATTTTTCACTTATTATTATTATCCGTAAACAGACTCTGTTCCCTTCTCCTCTTTTCCAGTTCTTCAGATACTTCCTACAACCAACACTCCTGTCAGCACGTCATTAGTCAACCACTCGCTTTGACATGTGGGGGTGTTCACCTACGAGCTACAATAAAGTCTCTCTCTTGCGGATGACTGGCTTTCCAACAGGCAGACAGAAGTGCCGGGGGAAAGAGGGCGTGCTGGGCGGTGGCAGCATGCTGTCAGTAGCCAGAGGCTACCAAGGCCAGTCCAGCCTCTTGCAGAAAGCCCCCAGGGAGTCTCCGGGAAACAATGAGGACAACTGGGAGCACTGGAGCCTGCTAGGTTTTCCTGATTATTCACTGGGGTGGTTCTGAAAGGACTCTTATGAAACGTTACCACATACACAGTTGTCCTGGTGAAACAATAGACAGCTACGGACAGAGGCAGTCTTTCAAGTGCCCCACTTTCAGCTTTTCTCCATATCAGCCATCTAGCTAGCCTACTGCAAGCCAAAGGTCTCCAAAGACATTTTGTTCCCTCTCTGAGAACGAGCTCCCTCTCTGGCGCTACTGGTCTGGGTAGTAAGTCACACCAATACGTTGGCTTGAAGCCAGTCAACTACGTATAAAAAAAAAAAAAAAAAATTTCAAAAGTGGGGAACATAAAGGTCTCTGCTTTGAAAAATCTTTCTTTAAAGAACAATGCACTTCAGAAACTTGAAAAAAATCCGTAGTTCTCCAAGGTCTAACCTAAATAAAATTAAAGGAAAAGAAGCATTTTTCTTCTTCCTCTAGCATGGCACACTCTCTCATGAGCAGGACTGCTGCACTTTCCTCTTCTGAGTCTCCAGCTCGGAGACCTGATGGCTGGAGAAGACAGGCCAGACAGTTCTCCTTCCCTCCAGGCAGGGGGAAGTCCACCAGCGATCCTGGGTGGAGGGAGCTGCCTCCAAGTGCTTAGTTGACTTGAGAAAATAAAATTTAAAAGTACTTCTGGTACTTGTGATAAAACCCTGGAAAGCCTAGGAACAGCTGTTTTTTTGGTTTGTTTCTTTTTGCAGTTTCATACCCAGGGAATGAGTTTTTACTAATTAACATGTATAGATCGAAACTGAACTTACCTCTGTACCCAAACCAGCATCCAAACGTAAAGGTTTGAGTGGATATGTCTGCTGTTATCTATGTGTAGTATGACTGCTGTTCTCACAAACAAAAATGGCTTTAAACGAGACAACATGTATGGCCACCTCCTCGCTGCCCCATTTCTTTGGGACGTGCAAACCGTACCAGCGCACTGCACCACTGAGCAGCAGCAACGCCGAAACTCCCTAGAGCTTTCTGCTAAGCCTTCTTCACCTAGGGTTCCAAGGACAGCTTACAGACTTACACTAAATATTTCTATTTCACAGGCTCCCGGGTAGCACTTCAATGCTGTGTTTGCAAGAGGGCATGGGAAGCTTACAGAGCCCTTGGCAACTATTGATGACTTGAGATCAAACCTAAATATCAGCAGCGATAGTATAGCAAAGAATATATACATCTTCTATTCCTCCCCTCACAGCGTGATACTTTTCCTGAGTGACTGCATCGGCAGGCTAGACATTTATACTTGCAAGTTAATGAAAATTCATTTTCTTTCATAGTATGAGATATTTTTCTTTAATTAAAAACGCCTGTACTGTAAGAGCACAATTATTCAAGAGCAAGTTCTACTATGAAAATCTGGAGAAAAAGACAAAAGTATTTTCAAATGTTAGGATATGAAGGCTGATTCAGTGAAGTCTTCTTTTAATTGTGCTCTGAGGAAACTTGGCTTTTTAAAGCTAGCCTAGGGTAACCTATGGCTTGCTTAGATTCAGTTTGTGCTGTCAGTACATCAGCATAGATTTCCTTGATTTTTTTTCTTTTTTGGATGACTCTGGATTTTCTTTGAATTGACTTTCCACTTTTTTCTGGCAAAATACGTGTTTTTCATTTTCTCCCCCAGACCACATAAGCAAATAGGCTGCCAAGTTTAATTCCCACCTTTTTTTTTTTTTTTTTAATGGACTCTTGGCTGGCCTAATTTGCTTGTCTTTTCTGCCAACAATGGATTCAGCTCTTCTTCCTGACATCTTAGCAAGTGAAGCAGCAGCTAACAAAAACAGTGTCTTCTGCTAGCCCTCTATATTTTCATTTCGGGCAGGCATAAATTATTCAATCACATACAAACTTTTGCTGGCATTAACATAGCAGAGCTGATGAACGATGCCCACAATGCTACTATTTAGATGTAACAAACATGAAACACATTTGCAGATACTGATTTTCTACCTCATAATGACGTACAACATTTAGAAAATATGTAGGTGCATATATTTCTCCCTTTCCTGGTATCAGAAACCACATTAACAATTTGTCAAAGACCAGTTTTACCAATTAGAATGGCATCACTTCATAGTTGTAAGTAGGCACCTTCTCATATCCTTCTTTTCCATTGCTTTTGTATTTTTCACTTCGAACTGTTTTAGTAAGGGAAATACATGAAAAAAAAATAGAAAAAAAATATGGCAAAAAATGGGGGAGCGCCTGCCAGCTGGAAGAAGTGTATAAGCATTAAATAACCATCCTGTTACCGAGGGCACAGATCCAGGGAAGGCCAAAAATACAGACCATTATACTGCAATCAAGAACGAATCCCAGTGGCAACTAACAGCAGGGAGACAGTACATCTGTAAATTCTGTTTACTAACATGTCTTCGTAAAAGAACCTGGAAAATTAGTCTGCTCAGATGATGACCCTTAATAAAGTCAATTAGGGATGGCATATATTCAATTCTGCAAAGGCTGAGCAGGAAATACTTCCCCAACTCAAGGATTTCTCAGCCCTCCCTAATGCAGTGCTGCTGGACCCTACCCAACAGATGCCTGTGAGAAAAGCAGTGAGTCAACAGATACCTCCAGCAATTTACACTCACAAAAGGTAGTTCTGGAGCACAAAGTTATTCTTTGACAGACGACAGCCTCAGCCTGGGGCTGGCTGCAGGGCTGAAGTCAGTGGGCTGGTGGGTGAGGGTCCTCCTGGCCGGGTCTCACCGTACCTGGGGATGCAGTACAGCCCTGGCTGCTGCCCGTCCCAGCAAGAAAGGCTGCTACAGAAGATCCAAGTTGTTGAGAAGCATTTCACTCCATCCTTTGCTAAGGCAGAACCAAGTTTATCTGAACTAGGGTTGTCATTTGTCCAATCTGTTCATAAATACATTCACATCCACTCTAACTCATAACAGTGCTTTACTCCTCCTACTGTCAGAAAACCTTTACTGGCATCTGATACGAAAACACCTTAATGTAATTTAGGAAAACTCCTTTTTGTCTTGATCTTGATGAACACAAGGAGTAACAGCAGGATATCTGCTTCACAGCACATTTTTATTCATCTGAAGATTTATATTTACCTATAGTATTTCCTTTTTAAGCCCATCTTCTGGACTCTCTTCAATTTCTTAGAAGTCCTAAACCAGAACACTGTTAACTTGGGCTTTTTCAGCTCTGAGTAAAGCAGAAAAGACCCTGCTGGCACCTTACAGAAGTTCCCATCTGAGCTAGAGAGCGCCAGGGAGAGAACTAGTGAATAATTTCATGTTTCTGGCTCCTGGAACCCAACATCTTCTGTTTGACTTGAAATGCTGGATCCTAGAAACCATTTGTGCAACATATTTTTTAAAAAACTAATTGGAGAAGATACAGAGAATATCATTGTATACACTGCACATCATCACCTCGCCAAGATACCACTCTGTTAATGTCAAAAGGCTTGCTGTCCAGCCAAGCACGTTACAACGTTAAGACTCAGTGTGTCCTGGATTGAGAGCCAGTCCTGCTCACAACTGAGCAGTTACAGATTGCTCAGAATGAAAAGTCGTGTCACAAAAAATACCATAGGAGATCTGGGATGCTTTCACATACAGAAAAGGGCCCCCTAGAGAGGGCGTAAGCCAGGAAAAAAAACCAGCCTCAAACTGAAGTGACAGTCAAAGATGCTTTAAAAAAAATAGATAAAACGAACAGAAGATTGCCAGAACCAGCTAGTATTAGAAGACAGTATAATAAAGAACACAACCAGCGAGGGGAAGAATCAACATCAGCAGAGAAAGCTGTGCCTCTCCAACTTGCAGCAGGTCTTTGATTCAGTCACTAAAGACATGATAAAGACAGTCCTGTGTTCCTAAGTTCTCAGGGGAAAAAAACATAGAGAAGGAGCTGATAAAGGATAGGACGCTAAGGACAGGAATAAAATGACTGGTTTTCTTAGTGAAACAAGTCACAGAGTAGGGCCGCACAGCATCTGCACTGAGACATAGCAAAGAACGGTTAACAGCAAAGTAGCACATTTTTCAGGGAATACTAATGAAAGCAGATAAGGACCCCAACCTCAAGGAGTTATAGAAGGAGCCCATAATGCTGATTGGGCAATAAAATGCTGGGATAAATTCAGTGCTGGTAAGCGCATAGGTCCTTGCAACAGGATAGTCTGGAAGACAAAGATGTAACTGGGTTTAAAAAAAAACCAAGAAACAAATAATAATAATAATAATAATATATTCAAAGAAGAAAGGTCTATCAAGGGCTACTAAACACAGATATGGAAGCAATGTCTGGCTCAGGAAATTAGTAAGCTGAAGAATGTCAGAGGCTGGGAAGACACCGGAGGTGAAGCAACTCTTTAGCCTCTCCCCAGCTTGTACTGTCTTCCTTGGCTGGGCTGGACGTTGCTCACATCTCAAGAAGACCTTAATGCAGAAAGTCTCCACCTTTACCTAGACACAATATCATTTGCACAGATACCACGCAGTTTACATGTTTCAAAACATTGCTTCCTTGCTACAATACAGGAAAACTTATTTTAATAACGAGACATTTCTAGAGTTTCACATTTTTTTCCATGCCTTCTTTCCCAGGTCAAATGTTCTCATTCTTTTAAAGCATGACTGCATGCACAGAAATTACGCTTAGCAGATTTTAGCCCAAATCTCAAAAACGCATATATTAACAGAAACACATTTAAGTTCTATGAATGATATCAGAGTTCCAAATGTTAAAGATTTTATCAAAGAGAAGCAATCCACAAGCCAAAAGGAAATTAATTTCACTGGTAATGAGCATTGAATATTATTGATTTTGTACATCCCATCAAGACAGAGGCAGAACAAACAAGAGAGATCATTCCATTACCATATATATTTTTACAGAACTTCACGTGACAAGAATTAGGGAGGAAAATGCTTGCTTTCTTCAATATAAATCTTCAAAATAGAAGAGTGTATACATGGAGAAGGAAAGATATGCCACAATATATTTCAGAAAACTATTGAAGGCTTCAGGAAAGCAGTATTTCTTTTAATTAAGTTTCTCTCATCTGCAGATGTAGCAAAATTTTCCCTGGCTAGCTGATACATCTTAAAAGTTTTATTTCAACACACTACTCAGTTACAGCTTAGACGATCTGCTGTTGTGAATTCCAGTGAGACAATTCCCTTTCAGTGATGCTAAAGGGAGAGGGACTGCATCCAACAGCTCATGATGTGCACCTGAAATAATCCAGTCACATCAAGTACACTGCCTAGCAAAATAGAAAAAAAACCCACAACCCTGTTGCCGACCCCTCCGTTAAAAAAAGAGAAAATATATGATGATCACCATATGGTACAGGTTATAAGTTTTTTTGCCCATTTTTTAAGCTAGGTGATAAATCTTAACAACACAGTACTGACTTCTAAGAAAAAATAACCGGGTTCCTCATAGCACCAAGGTCTAAATGTCTTTAATGTCCCCTGGACCTACCACACCTGTGGTGGCACTCTCCCCGCAAGCCTCCTGAATGGTGAGAAAAGCTCTAGAAGTGCGAGTTGTGTGCTGATTCTGCTTTCTTATCAGCCTTCTGCCCAGCGTTGACTGACTTTGAAACTCTCCCTTCATCTCTCAGGGCTGAAGTGCAAAAGGAGCTGCAGAGGAGGGACGAATAACACGCTGCCGCTGCATCTGGCTTCCCTGCTGCTGCAGCTGGGGGTGGCGTCTGCTCTGCTGCCCCTATCTCATTTCCCTATTTATAATCTCCCCCTGCCGAACAGTTTTAATGCTTTACCGGAAAATTACTAATATGTTGCATCATTGCAACTGACATTTCGAACTGCAGCCACAAAACGGAACAAACATTGATTCCACTTTTCAGTTGGACAAGACTATTCACTGTATTGATAACACCAAGTATTTTAAAGCTCCTAAAATTACAGGATTTGGAGGCATTATAAATGTTCCTGTTCGCCTCCTTTTTATTTTTGAACCTTGAGTCACCTGCTGAAGCTCTTTACTACAACTATGAAAAACAAAACCATGCTTCCCTCCGCCCCCCGTGGAAACCCAGAAACTCTCAATCCCTCAGTTCAGGTGCTACGGCTGCAAAATGTAAAGCAAGTAACAAGCTCAACTATAAAATCACAGAGGTTAAGATGTCTGTTAGAAGGAGGGGAAAAGTGTAAAATTTGCTTTTTTTCTTTTCTTCCCATTTGTCAAAGACAACATCTCTTTGGATTACATTCTGAAGAAAATGTATTTTTTTCCTTCAACCATTGATGGGTAGTTTATTTTTTTTTTTTCCTTTTTAAAGAGAACAGACAGTTTCTAAAAAAATTTATCTCATTTAGCAACCCATATTCACCACAGAAAGTTTCCTATTTGCCGCCAGTTAGTGGATTTTTCCCCAAGAAAAAGGAAACTACTTTTGACAAGCTCAGTTATGAATAGTGGCTGGCTTTGCTTGGATCAGAGTTCGTAGGAAAAAGCTGTGTTCGAGGCAACCCGACTAGACTGCATCTCAGTAATTCACTGTGCAGTAGGCAGCTTTGCTGAAACAATGGCACTCCATTTTCAGAGCCCGGAACAGCAAATCATCAGCTAAACACCCCTCTGTTGGGGATTTTTTGGTGTCTTGGTTTTGATTTTATGTAAAGCAACTACACTTACAAGGGATAGAGGAGCTTTGAAAATACTAGTCAACAAGAAAAAGAAAAGAACACTTAAAATAAAGAACAGAAAAAGTGAACACTGCTTTTACTTCAAAGGACAATTTCCCGACCTTGTTCATGGGCAACGCATTTTCTCAAATAACATGGAAGGTCCGCTGCTTATTCTGAAAGACAGAATTACCTTTTCATTCCAGACAGGCCCCCACCATTCCTGGGATAGCTCAGGACCAGGCAACATCATCAGCCAACTGCTGAGGGACACGTGAATTTCTGAATAAGGTTATTTGACTTTAAATAACTTAAGTCATCTTAAGGAAAACAAAAAAAAAGCTCATTTGAAACAGCTGACATCTTATTCTTGTTTTCTCTCATTTCTTTTGTTAAATAAGGTGGAATTATAAGAAAGAAAAGAAATAAATGAATGATTTCCTGGCAGTCCCATACCCTGCCTTACTTGACTGACTATAAGGAAACAATGGCCAATGCCCCAAACCTCAACTCAACGTCGACAAATACAGGTTTGCAGTTTGTCACGGTCTATTCCCTCACGTTTTCTGACAACATCATCTCACCATGTTATGAACAACTGCTTTTATTTTTTCGTTTGAATTCAGGTAAAATTCACAACAAAAAGGCTGAAGGAATCAGAGTGCACATCGCTTTCTGAAGGACTCCCCGTAACCACCAGTATCCTTCAGGTGCCTGGGTTTATTTCCATTGGGTTTCCATTTCATTATGGTGCCAAGGTGCCTTAGAGCTTGTGGTTTGAATTAGTCCTCATGTCAGGGCACAGAAACCATTAGTCTTCCCAAAATTACTGAAGTAAGCAGCAAAACTTGCCAACTGCTCTTCTGATTGCAATTGCTTATCAGTCCAGCGAAGAAGCCAATCTGTCCCCTCACTGTCTGAAGCCCCTCATCCTTTCATATCCCTTTGGGGAAAAAAAATGAGAAGGGAGGACATCTAATGTGAGCCTGCAGCCTCCATACTAAAAAGTTCATTTAACTGAAGCTACTAGTGTGCTGATAATCCCATAACACAACTTATACTCTTGGAAAAAAAACTCTAAAAAAAAAATCAAAGCGAAAAGCATCTGCAGCAATATTTTTTATGCCAAGATGGAAAATCTAATTTCTGGAATATCTTACACCTGAAGAGCAATCCTGTGGGAAAGCACAGCAGCCACTTGCCAGGCAGGGCCAAGCAACCCGAGAGAACATCCCAATCCAGTTGCCAACAAAAACCTACGGCATTTGGTTGCTGTTTTGTAGAGACACAAATGCATATTTCTACTTCACAGGAGCACACTGAAGCAAATATAGCAAGACTAGACAGCCAACACCTATTTTTTTGGGGGAAAACTATTCCCAGGTTTGTATCTGTTCATTCTGTGAAAGTCTCTTTCCTTTATTTATGTGTGTTTAGTGGGTCAAGAATTATAGTCATTTTCATTTTTAAATGGAAAGAAAAAAAGAGACACTACCCAGCATGCAACGTGTTGTGTTCACAGTATTGTGAACTTTAGACGCTTTAGCATTTGACACAATACTGCGTTCACAATATTGTTAACTTTCAGATGCTTTACCACCTGAAAGAAAACTCAGCAGTGACCCTTCAGCACCAGTACTTGCTGTGAGGGTGTGTGCGGGGGCAGCTGAGACACTGAGCAGTCACTGGGGAAGGCAGCAAGGCAAGAAGCTGTGGAGGCTCATCAGGCTCTGCCCAGTGGACATTCACCCCAGCTGTGTCCCAAGAGACATTCAGGGACCCCACGTGCACCCCAGCTCCAGGGATGTGAGCCTGGGTGCTGACCAGAAAGGAGCACCCTGTGCTCCAACAGGCCCCCGGGTCCATGCGGGCAGGCACAGGATTTTAGTCTGTAGCCTAGAATGAACCCTACAGACTTCAGAAGAACTAGGATAAACTAAGTCTTGAGTATGCCCGGGCACTGAATTCCCCTTTTTTTCCTGCAACATGCCATCTCTGCTTCTATGTGGTTACAGCATAAACTACTTCAGAGTCTTAAAAATACAGAATTCACAAGTGTGACCTAGTCATTCTGCAGTCAACAGAAGAGTCCACACCACCACCACCAAAATTACACAGCAGGAAAATATTTTGTTGATGACACCTAAGCCCAGGACAGACTTGGATGCTTTTATAAAAACACCACTATCCCTCACCATGTCAGCCATGAACCACAGCCAGGTGCTGCTCGTAACCCCACCACCGTGAATTCTCCCTGCCATCCACCACCTCAGAGCTTCAGCTTTGCTTTAGCTAATAAGTTTTAGAGATCAGGATTTCAGTTTATTTCACTTTGCTGGCAGTGCTGACAGCCAGAAAACTTATGTAGAAACCACAAAAAGGAAAGAGGAAGGAGAATGACAGACAAGGAATAAAATGGGCTAATAAATTCAGTTTTATTCTCAGGGGTTGTCAGTTCCTACAAGTTTTGACACCTACAGAGTGAAGTGAATATGTGACTGCTTGAAATTACGTTATCACGCCACAGCCTGAACACGTTCAATGCATTGGCAGTAAGGGGAGGGCTGCCTCTCTCTGCCTTTGCTCTATCAAGAGGACTAAAAGGTTCTGCAGTTTCCTTCCCCACCACACTGCCAATAAAACAGTTTTCATTTAAGGTGGTGAGAGTGTAAAGCAACGAGGAAAAGGCAACAGGTCTACTCCGAGCAAGGAGTGTACTTAGGAGAGTGTTTAGCAGGGTTTTCTAGGGAAGGCTACCATGATTTCATTAGACAAGACTTCAAAACATTTTTGAATTAAACACGAATATAGTACCAAACATTTAAAAAAGTCAAACTTCTAAACACGCACACACACATATATATGATTACATCATATTTTAAAAAACAGATTATTTGGTGGTCAGGGCCCCATCTCTGTCACTTAGGCTATGTATAATCCTTTAAAAGGATTAATTTTAAAATCTATACTAACAGAAATGGAAATGGGATGCACTCTTTTCTTCTGGATGATAAAACATTACAGTTCTAAAAATCACTCTGTTCCAAGTTCAAACAAAATATCAATCAATAATTAGTTTTCGTTGATGACTACTAAGGACTACTCTCCACCTTCACAATGCACAAGATGTGAGACTATGCACTGAAGATAACATTCATATCACACAGAGATCCTCTTGTTTTCCATTCACCTGCAATGGTTACTTGCAGCTAACTACTGCCAAGTCATCACTTACTGGGAACCGTTTAAGTGTTGTCTCCTTAGATGTGTCTTCCTGGTGCTTTCGCATTAACAAAATACATGAGAACTGAAAACATGAATACTCAAATCGAGACTTACAAAAATGATCAAAACACCTGAAACTACTCCATACTAAAACTACTGCACATCAAAACTAAGAGACTTCTACTTTCTGGAATGCATGCACTGAAAAAAAACATGTTTAAACCCATTACCTTCAGGATTTTCACACCTTCTGGTTTGGTACCCTTACTAATGACAATGTATAATGGTTATGGATGCATTTCATACTTTGAACGTATTTGTATCTTAGCTTTTTAAGATAAATTTAAAAATAGTCATGAGAGCGTTAACAATGAAGAGCTTCAGTGCCAGTTTGGAAATTACAAAAATTCATTTGCTCGGCAGAGCTGTAAGACAACAAAACCTTAGCCACTGTGGCATAAACCCAAGAACACTCAATCGCCTTGAAGTCAAGATACAATATATTTAACTGGAGATGTCTATAATGGTAACTATCTTACATAAATCACCTAGTAGTAGAATTCATTTGCAAGCATGTAATTATGAAATTTGCTTTTGAGTTACCCAGAGCAGTCACTAATTTCAGAAAATCAGTATAGGCTATGAGGAACATCTACAGTATGCCCAGGACCCTTTTCTGGGTATCCCTGAGGTTCTGGCTATGTACTTATCAGAGATTTTCTGATGAAGAGATCTTGCTTTGGCAATTAATAGCCCTTGAGGGCTACCTATTTACTCTTTTTAAACTGAACAGAATAGAGTAGGATAGAACAGAGTGGAGTAGAACAGAGTGGAGTAGAACAGAGTGGAGTAGAACAGAGTGGAGTAGAAGAGACTATTTCAGTTGGAATGGACCTACAACGATCATCTACAACTGCCTGAAGAATTCAGGGCTGACCAAGTTAAAGCACGTTATTAAAGGCATTGCCCAAATGCCTCAAACACTGACAGGTTTGAGGTATCGACCATCTCTCTAGGAAGCTTGTTCCAGTGTTTGAGCACCCTCTCTGTAAAGAAATGTTTCCTAAAATGTTTCCTTTTTGAACACATATAAGCTTCTGTTATCCACAACAATGTCCAGCAAGGATTTCCACAGCTTAATGGTACGTTGTTCAAACCACCACATCTGTCTGCTCTTTCCTGGATCTGGCAACTGCCCTTTCCAGTTGGGATCTTCTAGGTATCACACTGAAACAGCCCACAAGCAATCATCCTTGTCACAACTTTTCCATGCCTCCTGCAAATTTGTCTTCTCATATCCTTCCACTTGTCTACTACTTCCTCATCTGAAGAGTCCTAATCTTCATCGTTCCCTGTCTGGAAATTATTCCATCCTTTCGTTATTGCTCCTACCCATTTCTGAGTATCTTCTAGTTCTTCCAAACCCATTTTGGGAACTGGTGGTCACAAATATCAAATGAAGGAAGTCAAATGCAACCGTACTACAGATTTATACACAATGAAGTTCTCTGTTTTATTCTCTGTTGCTTTTGATTTGCCTTTTTTTGACTGTTACTGAGAACTGAGCTGATCCTATAGTAGAACCATCCACCACACAATCTCATTCCTGACTGGTAATAGTCCGTTGAAAGCCCAGCGTTTTCTATGTGAAATAAGGATTATCCCCATCAAACTGCCCTTCTGCCTTTGCTGAAGGCAAGGCTGGCTTTTATCCCCGGGCTACACAAGAACGCTCCTTTCTGCTTCAGTCACCAAAAATACACCTCCTGAAAATATAACAGGGACATACCCTCTTCTCTTATATAGTTTATATGGCCGTAGAAGGCCAGCATCAATATATTAGACTCATTGTTCTGCGTTTGGGATTTTCCACCCTACAAACAATAGCTTCCTATAGAGAAGCTGTAGAAAACTAGTTCCCCAGGCTACCACAAGACACAAAACCCAAAAAAGAACACAAAAGAGAACATCAAGAGCTATCCGGTAGTCATGCTCAGAAAGGCACAAATAACAAACTTGTCAAAATCGCCATAAAAATGAAGATTCGTCATTCTCAACTTAATACAGCTAGGTCCTTAAATAAAAGAACATCAATTACTATATATACAAGTGTCTTAAATACCATATACTGCTTATTGGTGATGCTTAGACCCTGTAATAATGTTAAGTTTAAACAAGATTGTGGGTACTTAGCACTTGGGACTCTTCTGCTACTTGGCTTCTGGTTTCTTGTGTAGTTTCGTAACATGAGCAACAGCCAGAAATTTTCAGACTAGTACAACAATGCATGAAGAAATACCTCAAGATTTTACATTCTGAAGCGAAATATTGTGGTTATCCTATATCCTGCCTCCACAAAAAGGAACGCAATACAGAATGGTATCATTAAAATAAAAGCATGGTATTAATAAAATTAAAATCTTTTTACTTTTGCTGTTAATGCAAGTGTGTACTATGAATTACATAAAATATTTTAGTGCTGCAATCCTAATCAATAGTATACTGCTTATTTACTACATGCAATTTACTCAGAGTAGTAAATGAAAACAGATTAAGGCGGCACATTTTCCTGCTCTTGTATAATTGCAGAATGCTATAATGTTTGGAATGCAAACTCCACAGGGGAACATTATAAAATATTGGTTTGTAAATTAAAGTCACTGAAAAGTAAATGTCAGCCGTGAAAACATTTCCTTTAATATTCCATTTTATAAGTTGTTTCACCAGTCCGTCATCCATCTGATGCCTGAATTATCATTAACTTCGTGGTTCAATGAATTATTAATACAAAATTGGGGAATCTAAGGGAAAGATGGTGCTTTAGAGCATACACAGCAGATGAAGGGTTACAAAAACGGGCCAGAAATTTCGCTGTGAAGAGTTAATGCAGTACAAGGGAACAGCTGGAGACTATTAAAAGCACTCATTAGAGGGAAGAAGCAGCAAACTGTTCTAATTGGGTCAGCTGACAGGTGGCTGTGCTTCAGCGGAGCCCTCCCGGCAGCCCAGTCCCAGCCGGAGAGATTGATGCTACTGTGTGATCCTGGAACCAGACCTACAGCTGCAAAGCTGCGCTGCAGCTCAGGACCTCCAATGACCGATTCAAACCATCTCAGCACTGATACGTGACACAGGGAGCAAAAATGACTACTGTATGTATGGGGGTAGGTTAGGGAAAACACTGAGGGTGCTTAAAATGTTTAGTCACTTAACTACAGCTCAGAACCCAGTAACTGAAAAGTGTACTTTTTTATTTATATTAAACTCCCTAATGCCTGATATGCACTGGACAGACCTGGGCAAATCATTTTAACCTCTGCATGCCTCAGATTTCCAACCTAAACAATGTTAACCAAGTTCAACAGACCCTCACCGAAAAGTTCCAAGGTTCCATCAACGGACAGGTGTAGCCCCTTGCGAGGTCCTCAGCAGAAAAGTCCCATATAGAAATTAACACCCCTCCACCAAACCGGCAGACAGGCAACTCTCCCGCTGCCTTTTTTATACAGAAACACACTCGTGAGAGTGACACTCAGAAGGTGGAGGCATGGGCACCACGCCATGGTCTCTCCTTGGTGGCCATGTCCCTGGCAGACTGAAAAGCTTCAAGAAACATACCTAAAGTCACGAAGCAGAAAGTTCAATGTGTTACCGCTGATGACAATTCACAATGCAACTAGCCATGGTTAAATATTTCTATTATCCAGATAAAAGCAGTAACTGAAACAGCTAGCTGCTGTCAGAAAACCAATGCAACCGGTAAAAGAATATTTTTCATCGTAGATAGAGATTTGGGGATATAGATAATAAAACTGGTTAAACGTATTTGGCGAATATTCTTACGTTAATGAAAAACTACATAGTCATAACAGGAAATTCTCAAAATTCAGGAATACAAAAAATTATTCTATGGAGTTTAACTATTCAGCTTTTTATACAATTTTGTTGGAAATTTATGAAATAACCTAAACAACATTGATTTAAATATTTGGCAAGAAAAGCCAATCTTTTTCACAGTAGAGGTCCCTATTGTAAGAAATTTGACTTGAAAGTTCCCTGACTTCCTCTGAATTTTACTTCCCTCCTTTGCAGTAATCCTAACATACTTTTTACAAATACTTTAACATTTAATTTAAAACACAAAGAGCCAGATGCTCCTTTATGGGATTACTTGCATGAGTAATCTTTAGCATAACTAAGGCTGAATATTGTTAGAATATTTTTACTTTTTGCTGAGAAAAGCGTATTTATTTTCAGAGATGAAGTTGAAAGACTATGCTGAGCCTGACAGAGATGCGATACAAACTTAACCACTAATTATAATGAAAATCTGAAACACCCTATAGGAAGGTGACAAGTTCTTAATTTACTGAAACAATCTTTTTTACACAAAACCTCTCTCTTCTGACAAATTATCTCAAAGATGTTTAGGTCTTGTACTGGAGTGAGTTAGGAGCCATGCTATTTGTGAGCCTCATAGAGATCAGAATTGCATATAACCAGATTTCCTGCAATTTAGCCAACAATACTCAGCCCAGACCGCTTCACACACTCATTTCAGCCGTAGCTGTCTTAGCAAGTATTTGTTTAGCAAGCTTTGTTGCTAAAACAAGCAATACTTGTTTTAGCAAGTATTAAGGAAAGATGAAAGACCCATACATACCTTTTATATTTGATGTCTCATGCTGCAGTTGTAATAAATACCAGGTAATTACTACCAAACCTTCTAGAAACGACAATTTTAATACAAAGCTTTGAAATATTTATGGTTGTCCTCTCTCTTTATCAGGAACGCTTCCTACCTTCTGCACTCGCAGGCCTTAAACTAAATCATCTGGCACATATTCTTCTTTTGCTTGGTACCAGCAGCACCCACAGCTGCACTGATAAGGGGTTACTTGCTTTATTGAAGCATACTTGCTCTAAGAACTCTAGTTCACCCTGAAACACATTCGCTATGTTGGATTTCAATTCTCTTTTGTGAATTTATCTTATGTGACAGGACCATAGGGTAGGGTGACTCTCGCGTGAGTGTGTGCTTGAGACTTGACCCAAGGTGCTCGCCACCGTTTCCGACCATTACCTCTCTGACATATTCCACACTAACGCGTTGCCACTATTTATTTTGGGGAAGCTTGGCACTGATCTCTGCAGGTCAGTGACAGTAACTCACGCCAGCAGAGAAAGTGGCGGGCCGGGGCCAGGAGGCAGCTGATGTGGCTGGAAAGCCTCACATTGCAGCAGCTGCCTCTGCCATATCTGACTCCTGAATAAAGGGCTTCTTTTCCATCCTGGCTTTCAATTAAATTTTTGTAAACACGGACATTTACCAAAACATTTAAAACAATTTATCTGACTCCTGAATGAATGGTTGTTTTCTCTGGAAGAGAGTCAAAGCCTGAACCTCCTTTCAGAGAAAATTTCCAATGATCAGCAAACAGTGAAAATTTCTGTCTCCGTTTCTCACCTTTGCACTGTCAGCAGTTCAGATTTTCAAAGTTAAAAAAACCAGCACCCAAAGACTTCACCCCCCTTTTTTTCTTAAGGATCAGAACTGAGGTCAGGGAATGCCTCCATTAAGGATATTACAACCCGATGGCCAAGCAGGACTTCATCAGATACAAAACATGATTTTAAAATGCTCTTTCTCCCTTCAGAGCCCGCTTTATAGAGCTGCGGAGCTCCCACTCTTACACGGCAGTTTCTAAGAGAAAACGCACACTTTTCAAGGGAGGAGACCAGTGCTGGCAGCTATTGACCAAGATGCCAGGATGGCCTGGAAAGGTTCCCAGTAGCCCACAACACTTCCCAAGAGATAGGAAGCCAGGAACATCATGGTTGAGAAAAGCACAATTAGGCCCTAATACCCCAGTTTCCAAAGACACCTTTCCTGAGGCAAACCTGTCTCTCCCGGTAAAAGAGAGGAGTTACATTTACAGCTTTTCTAGTCCATTTCGTAAGTCTGTAACTACTGTCAACCCAAAGCTTCCTCACACTCTTCAGCAATGAGCTCAACCTTGTGGAGCATTCAGCAGTTTTGTATTTTCCTAGCTTCTGATCTGAGGCATGACGGAAGACAAAAAATAAAAGCTTCTCGTATCTTCCCCTCCACTTTCACGTATCTGCTCCCAGTCACGCACACATCATCCCAAATAACTTGGGTTTAATACTGTCATCAATAGAGAAACTATTTGGTATGCTAAATCTAAGCTTATCCTTCAAATAGTCCCCTGTAAAAAAGCAATGCTTTATGATGAGTTTTCAATTAAAATAAAAGAAAAAAATATGAGGGAAGAATTGCAAAAGGTCTGAGGCCAGCAATCTGGCCAGCCATCAGCTAAAGGGCCGCACCGGCTCATGCTCAGAGGTAAAACCGGCTGCTCACTTTCTTCACAGCTAGGTCAGGCAATTGATTTAGCAGACTTCTGAAGCTACCATTCCACAAAATCCATCAACCTGAGTTTTAAAACATATGCCAGCAGATTTCCTTGCACCACTGAGGAAAAGATTAAAATGCAGTCATGTAATATATTATGTGGTTGGATAGCCCAAGTCTTAAAAATGCTTAACATTCAGAATGAGTGGCTCTTGTTAAAATGAATTTCACCAGCGGGTGGCCTATATGTTACTGTGACAGGAGCGACCATCCTCCTAGAGCAGCGCAAGTGACAGCCAAAGTCTGCCAAGGAGGGATGGAGGACAGATTCCAAAAATGTTTCCAGGCTTCTAACACTGAATTACCAACAGAGAAGAGCAAAACAAAAAAGCAATAATAGTTGTTACGAAGGATGCTGACGGTGCCTCAGACCGACAAACTGCCTTTTGAAAAAAATGACTACTGACCTCAGATGGCCATTCTTAATTTCCTTTTCATTACAGCTTTTGTACTGATCTGCGTGTGCACATAAATAATTCATTTCTTAAAGACCATCCCAATACAAATGAAAATGCAAGGTGATTTCTTTCTACACACAACAGGAATTAGATCTATTCATTTCAGTTCTGCTTGAAGTAAACTTTCACTGTACATATCACATCTTAAACTGCACAGGCAGTACTGAATTAATACCAGCTTTTACAGAGTCAGTCAGTCAGTCGTGAGAGGTGCCAATCCTTGCATGTTCCACTTCAAATGGGAAGCTTAGGCACTCAGTGAGGTACAGACTGTACTGCTCCTTTTTAACATTTTCAGAAAAGAAAACATGACAGCGCTAAGAAAATAATGATGTATTAAAAAACCCACCCCGCATTCATTTCTGCAAACACCCCTTCCCATTCGCCGGCGGGGACCCAGGAAAACTCCATGCGCACAGCATGCAGAGCTGTTGGGACTGCTTTCCAGCTCTGCACACCAGGAGGCCAAAACCTGCTCAGCTGATGCAGGGACTTCTTCGGTATCTCTAGCCATAGAGCAAACGGGAGACTGTTCACAACATTACTGAAATGAGTTGACATCTGTACAGCAGATGTCATTAAAGCTTAAGGCTGTGCATGGTTACATTGATACTCCCCCCCTCTTCGTTCATTCATAATTTACAGGCTTATCTGTTCGCAGGGCTTTACGCGACAAACAACAGTAGTAAAGTACAAGAGAAATCAACGCAGCCCCGTCATCCAGAAAAAACTCCAGCCCTTCTTGAATCCACCTGACATCAGCTAGGACTGACATGCGTTGCGTGGCAGTCATTCAGAGCCATGTTCTTCGTGGCTCATCCACACCACATCCTGTACTCCACTGCCCCTCCAAAACGTCCACAAAACATCCTCTCTGCTCTCCAGAAGCCACAGCCCTCGCTTGTTCTGAAGTGAGGTCTGGCCTGCAACATCTCATAGAACACCATCAAGCTGTCTTGTCACCACCGTGTCACTGAACCTTCTTCAGGTTCAAGTGTGGCTGAAGGCTGAGTCCAGTCAAACTGGATCTCCTTTACAGAGAGCGTAAGAATTAATTTGACCTTTTTGTCTTCTTACGGAGGTGCCAGTGTGCATGCAGAGATCACTATGAAGCAAATCGACCACCTTCCTAGCTCCTGTATTTCTCATTCTCATAGAACAACTACTGCTATGGGACCTTGGTCTGTGACAGAAGCTGACAGGCGTTATGACAGTTCAGCAGTTGTGCAAAATTAAAAATTATTACAAACAGCTTATCCAGCATTATTGCCACCTTCTAAATCCAAGAAAAGGCAACAAAACCAAACCAGGAACTGAGATCAGAGCCCTGCTATAAAGAACACTGCACAACTTACCAGCAAGAACATTAGAGGCTTGCGCTCACTGAATTGCTCCGTTTCCCAATTTTCCTCTGAGGCTGCGCAGTTATAGACATAGTTCCAACCTAAAAAGCTGTCTGAATATTCACAGCGATAAATACAGGCAAAATTATTATGCCTAACCACTATACACTGCAAATCCAACTCAGGGAAAGGACCGTAATTCAACGGTGGCGATCGGGGACTTTGTCATCTTACACAAGATCAAACTGGATCACTGAATTCATCAGCAACACTCTACATACTAAAGCTGACCAAACTAAGGACCAGGCAAGACAAAGACAGAGGAAAAAACACAAGACAGCAGACGCCTCAGTCTCCCACTTTCCAAGCATCCAGTTCGAACATCAGCATTACGTACTGATGCTGGGAAATAGGTAATCAGAGCCTTTTATTTAAACATACCAGATATCTTTCCTCCTGCCTCATGCTGGGGGTACGGATCATGTGATTCTGTTCTCCTCTCCAGTCTCCGAAACGTCGAAAAAAATAATTGGACAAAAATCGATTGACAGGATCTCTAATAATATTGATGTACACTGGCTGGTCTCCTCCAAACCTGGTGGGAAGAAAAATGGGTGAATCTCATCAGAAGGTTCCACACAGGCACATCTTTCATTTGAACGTTTTCAAATTACCCTCTACAGAAGTTCAGAGCTTTTACAAGGTTAAGAGTGAAACGAAGAAGCTTACAAGTAGTTCCCAAAACTTTGTAAATGCATGTAAGGTCTCTGTAAGGTGAATGGTAAATATGATATCTCGTTAAAAGCTACATGCGTACTACAGACATTTTAGTTTAAGGCCATTTTTTTCACTGTGTCAGCAGTTTTGCTTCTTGAGTGTTGTCCTTGCCGTTTTCAGATGAAGAACCTTCTGCAGCTGAATCCAAGGATGAGCATTCTCTTCTCCTCAACACGCGTTTCCCATCGGGGAAAGTCATGTCCGAGCAGGCACCGCTTTCACCTGTACAGTAAGGGTAGTAACCTGCACAGGATTTTGCAACATTCAAGCTTTTTTCAAAGGGCTCCCTTCGGATGAACAGATACAGAGGGTATTTCCATCTTTATATTTGCCGGAACTTGTGCAGATCTTCCTCCCTCACCCTCAGCCTGCGCCACCGGCTCCGGCTGCAACTGAGATTATTTCGTGGTTCTGCAATGCCTTATCCGTGTACTGCATGGCATGAAGATCTTTTTAAAAAGAAGTCAATACGAAAGCAGCTTCAGAAAGGAAATTAACTATCAATTTCAGGTGTACACAAGTCCAAGGAAAAGGAAAGGGTAAAACCAGCTGTGACCAGGCTCTGCACAAAACCAAAACGCATCATAGGTACCTGCAACTTAAAGACAAGCAGATAAGCCGAAATAGCCTCGTCAGCTCCAATTTACCCTCTTGTATGCCTCCACCTGGTGTTAACAAGAAGAATCCTCAGTGTAATAGGTGGGATACGAAAAGAGGAAAGGAGAAAAGGGAGCTTGAGCGGTCTGTGATTATTTTCACAGTATTGACTGGCCATTTCACATCAATACACTGCATCAGGAGAACAGGCCTAACTGGAAGAAAAAAAAAAAAAAAACTAAAGTAGTTTACACACTTCTGTGGTCAAAATTGAAGAATTTATGCTACAGAACAGACTTACCGTCTACAAATGCTGTCAGATAAAGAATAAAATAAAACCTTTTTGGATTGAGAAGTTCATAGGATAAATTCAACTGGGAATTTACGTGAGCTAAGAACACAAATTGTCTTTCTCCTTTCTGTTTCCACAATTTAGGAGAACAACTCTTACTGAAGCACTAGCTTATGTTTTACTTTTGGGAGCTGGATGATATAGCCATATTTAAGTATTTAAATGCTGTTCTGATGATTTTATGAGTCACTATTTATATATTTTCTTTTAAAATGTAAAGGATTAGATTAGAAGACAGAAAGATTAGAAGACAGAAAACTGAAGACACCCTTTAGATTAAAAAAAAAATCATCTCAGCTTCTCTTCATATTTTAAGTCAGATGAATAATTGACTATGTATAATAGAAGATCAGGGCTCCTCATAAATATTAAAGAGCCGGCCAAATTGTTTAAAAATATGAATTCTAGTAAAGGACAAGAGAAAAATCCCATACAATTTCAACCTGACTTTTATTCTGCATGATTCCCAGACCACTAAATACAGTGTGCAAAGACTTGTCTCATGAATAACTATGCATATCAGTAATCTCATTGAACTCAGTGTTATAGGATCACTGCCATAATTTGAAATTGCACAGACAGCATAAAACTTTAAAACAGTCCAATTAAAAGGCAGATGCTCCTTGCTTCCTGATTAGCGCACAGCCCAGTATGGACGTGGGTATGCAAGGAAAGTATCCCAGATTCAGTATCCTGAATTCTTCTCTGAGCTTGTCTTTACACAGAAATAAAACCTACATTAAAAAAAAGGCAATCCTGCAAATACCGTAGGACACTGAGAGCATTAAGCTTTGACAATATTTATTCAAACAGAAAGCTTTTGGTCAATGCAATGGCTGGTAGCTGTGAAATGAAATTGCTGTCAAGAGTAGGTTGCCCCTAAATTACTGAACACGTTATTTTCCTGCTCCTCGATACAGATCAGCAACAATCTAAAGACAGAAGGGAACGAAAAGAGCAAAGAAAAGGGGAAGCAATGAAGACAGCAAGAAGCAATGACAGCAGCAGCAAGTTGTCTTAAGATAGAGACAGAAAGATTACAAGATTTCAACAAGCAAGACAGCAGGGATATCCTGCCCAGGTTTTGTAGAGGACGCTAAACTGAAACGCTCCACAGAAGAGAGAAAAATCAAAAGCAGGCAGCTATTAGTTATCTAGATGGAAATACTCAACACATATTATCTTTTCTGAAGTAAAAGAGGGGTGGGATTGCGTAACTAACCCACCAAAGTGTCAAAGCCCACCCTTTTGCTGGTAAGGTCGTCTCCCTGAACGTGTGAACTGTAAATTTAGTACAAATAACTCTAGGAGAAGAGGCACACGCAAACTTGTCTGTCCCAAGAGGACAGCTGAGATGGGAGGCCATTCTTTCACAAAGAGCTACAGAGGAACTTCTCATTTCTGAAATGGAGACTGTGCCCCCCTCACTCCCCCCCGAATACACAACAGCTCAAATTTCTGATTCCCTACACACCGTAACCAGCCTGGTCTACACCCAGCTGCACTTGCTCCACCAGGCAACAAGCGGATAATTTTTAGAAAAATTAAGTCTGTTCTGGCTCTTATTCAAATCTGCATTTTTTTTTTTTTTTTAAACATAGTTCATAATACTTCAAATTCCAACCATTTGTTTCTGTGGTCCATACTGAGACTCTTTTACGGAAGCTATGCAGCACTCAACATCACACAAAAAATCCTACTGGTTAAAAATCAATAACCTTAAGCTATTTAGAGGAAAAGAAGGGAAATCAATACTCCATTTGTTCAAGTATGCGCTGCATATTTTTAGGTACCCATCAATCACTACATATTAAAAATTGCTTAGCTCTTCAGAATGAAACTTTTCAAATTAACAACACCCACATAAAAATGCTTTTGCGAACAATAACACATTGTGCTCTCATTATACATCATGTCATCTTATTTATACTCAAGTAACTATTGTGAAAGATGCAAAAAGGGACACAGTCATATTTTTGTAGGCCTGAGCAGAAGGCTTGCTTTCTCTGAGTGTGATCAAGATTGCATCCTGCAGGATAAAGGTACTTGATCATTCTCATGCCCAGCACATCACTGCAACTGGGTGGAGTGGGCCACGACACCACCACTCCAGCATAGCACTGAAAATGTACACACCGATCCACTGCAATGCTCTGCCTGATTTATTTAGTGTCTATTATTAAATCCCATTAGTTTTAACTGCTGTGTTGTGACAGGTATGTTTTTGGAGACCTCATCAAAATAACTGGCATATTTGCAGGCTCCAATCAATGATACTTAGATTCATTAATAATATATTCCCCCATCCCTTTTTTAATAAAAGGGAAAAAAAAGGCCTGAGAGGTATGCCAGACGTTGCAAGTCTGCCCTTTAGAAGAATGTTTCTGATGAATTCCAATCTTATTATTACACGAGCAAAATCTTTGTTCAAAACCATTTACAAACCCTTTATGAGTTAAAAAAAGCCCAAACAATAGAAGAAATAAAAAAAAAAATGCCAAAGTGATTTGCTTGACTGTAAAACGGAGGATCTCTCAGCACCCATTATTTTTCATTTAAATTACTTTTAAGAAATGTTGAATATAAAGGTAGTCCTGTCACTTCACTTCAGAAGGCAGATGCATTTCTGTTCAGCACAAAACTCTTTGCACAAGCAGAAGCAGGCTGCTTCATCCCTGCAAGCAAATCACATTCCTCCAGGAAAAGAAGACTCCCTACCTATTCTCCGTAAGGACTTTGGCTGCCTCTTACTCTTCTAATGTAAAATGTCTCCCCTTAAACAAATGAGTTGGTTGCTAGAAGTTCAATATAAAGGAGGTAACCAAGAACAGACAGTCACCTAATATTAATAGGGACAGGCATACTGTGTCCTTCTTAGAAAGGAAGCATGGTGTCCTTTTACAGCTTCATGGAACTGAGAATCACAGGCTGAGAGCAGAACGGCCCAGCAAGCTTTACACATCAAAGCTTCATATGGCTTTGCGGGGAGATCACGTAAAAACACTAATGTGCAACTTCCACCTTTTTAGGACTTAAAATACGATGCAGTTACATCAAAATCTATCTTTTGAAAAAGGTATCTCGAAATCAAAAGTTATTAAAAAGTCTTATATTAGCATGCACTTGTGGCAAAACAACCCTATTCTGCACACAAGGCAGCAGGAACATCTGGGATGCTCCAAGAATCATCAACAATGACTAGCTGCTGCGTTTTCTGCAAAGATTCCCAGAGGAGCGGGCTGAAGTTCTGCCTCCCTGGGACTACACAGTATCGTCAGCCTCCAAAGTCAAGGAATTTATATTTTTGCTATTGTCTGTAGTGCCTTGCTTATAGCTTTTGTGCCTTCAGTCTATGCTGTGGCCATGTTTTCAAGCTTTTCTTTGTAATTGGAGCGGGGAAGGGGCAGCGGGGGAAGGAAAGTGAGTTGAGATAAATCTTTTCGTTTCAAAACTGCACCTTTGGCTGGCCAGGCCTTGAATAGGACATGTGTGCGCGGATCCAAAATTCCCAGTGGTTCAAGGTTAACAGTAAAATAGCGCAAACTGGCAACACTCCACTCATTAATTACCCTTTCTGGAGCTGTGATTTCAATAGTAAAAATTTCAGCTTCCGAAGTGATGTGTCTGGGTAATGCCATTGTAAAAATCACAACTGAGTCCTCTGGGAATTGCTTAGTAAACTGCCTCGGACCAGTGAATGGCTAAAAGATTACACTAGAAAGCCTTCTATTTCTCTATTTCACTGTCCTGTAAATATCCTAGAGGATATAATGTTGTATTTCTGTTAGCTTTTTACAGTCACGCATCCTAAACAATGAGGGTGGGTTTTTTTCCTACACCTTTCATTATGCTGAGGATATCAAAGTAGTTTAATATATAAATTCATAATGAACAGCACCAACGCTGATACAAATCCTGCCTGGGTCTGTCTCCACAGCAGCTATAGTCAAACTCTGCATTATTTAAAAATCACTTAATTCCAGATACCTTGTATTCAAGACTTCCCAAATGTCTGGCTCAGGATCTCTCTGGACCTCTGATTAACATTTCATTATAATTCAGAGATGCAAATGTTGCACATTATACAGAGGAGCAGAAAAACTAATTACAAATTATTACAATAAATTCCCAGCAATAGCAGAACAGCTGATACAGTTCTTCGGAAAGTATTACATCAACAAATGTGGTATGTAGAAAAGATGTATCATCAAAATTGGAAGAGACACAGATTTGTTTGAGATAGTTATGTTCACATAAAATCTTGGGGCTCGACTTCTTAGGAAGGTTATAACGCAAAGGATGTTGCAACGCACCCGGTACTGCATATTCAACTTCTTGTATGAATACATTTATCAAGAGTGTCACAAATGATTCCAGCTGTCCTATGCAAATGGCTGTCACAGAAAGCTACTCAAGATAATGCTAGAAATGGCCATATGGAAACTGAAATACAGTAAATTTGGTATAATAAAAAAAAAAAAAAATCACTGTAACTTGGTGGTATATATCATGTATAAAATGTACAGAATATAAAAATTAATGTAACTGAAAGTGAAAACATGGCTGCCCTGTCCCAGATGTGAAATTCTACATAATCACCATCAAATAGAGGGAGATGTGGATATCATCATGCTTGAGGCTTTGAATGTACACGATAACGCGCGATTCAGAAGAAGAGTGCAAAACTACCGACAACATTTTCAGATAACGAAGTTGTAAAAGGTGAGAATAATGAAAGGAGCGGTTTGCTGATAAGGAGCCACTTGAGCCACAGGGCAAGCAAGACATAAGCAAACATCATGCACTGCAGCACGGCAAATAAACCCCAAAGCATCTAGAACCAGAAGCAGAGGATGCTCACAGGGAAGGAGCAGTTCTGGTGTCCCGGTTTGCGGTATCCTGTCGCCCTATCCACAACATCTGGCAAGGGCTTGCATGCCTCTACAGATTATCAGCAGGGTGTGAGACCTTACAGGCCAGAATAGCCCTAGTTTCCCTTTTTGCTGAGAAGCAGGAGCAGAGCAAACACCCGTCACAGCACTGATGTGACCACGAGCAGAGTCCATTTTAAGCAAAGCACGCACAAAGTTCACTGCAGAGTCACAAGGATGAAGAAAAATGCCTTGCAATGGAAAAACGTCAAGCAGCTGAAAATCTTCAGCTTGAAAAGAAAATGAGAAGGGAAGAAAAAAAAACAGAGAAGACGGAGAGGTGACTACACCACAGTGCGTAAGAAATTACACATTAGAGTTTACATAGGGGAAAAAATTGACAGAAGGAATCTTTACAGAGTGGGCAAAAATGTACTTTGAGTTCCAAGGAAAAGGAGTCAATTGGATTTCTCAGAAAAATCTCACTATTTGTCACTATTTACAATCTGAGAGAACAATGCAGTATTGGAAGAATGTGCCAAAGGCAGCAAATTCTCCATTACTGGTGATTTTGAATCAAGACTTAAAATTTCCTTCTTGAAAGACGAAGGTTTTGGGTTCAAACCTAAATAGTCTGTATTGTGCATTACAGAAGGGTGAGAAAGACAAGAAATGACTTGGGACTGCCACAATCCATCTTTTTGCCTGAAGGCAGGATCAGCTATGCAATTGCCACTACCAGCTCCAAAATACTCAATTATAATCTATTCTGTTGCCTCATTGCCCTTGTTTTTCAAGCCTTTTCCTAAATATCTGATCTAGAACTCTGTTGATGCAATTTAAGACCACCACTTCTGCTACCATTACTCATAAAGAGCCATATAGTCCCTTTATCTCTGCAGAACCTTTTAATATAAAATTCAAAAGTGTTAGCACAATCCCCTCTTTCCCAGACTTCTCTATTTTTATTTTCTCTGCCCTTTCAGTCTTTCCTCACAGGTCAATTTTTTATATCTCTGATCATTCTCTTTATTCTCTTCTGGACTCTTTTGGAGAAATCAACACCTTTCTTAAATTAACTTATTCCCGAACTGGTAACATAATCTACAGTGTGAATGTGTGCACAGAAACCAAACAACAGTAAAAATAGGATAATTTAGGCGTTCTGCCTGATCCCATCTTCAGTAATTAAATTTCAATCAGTGATGTCCATTCTGAGAATATCGTATGACCAGCTGAATGAAAGCTAAAAAGTTTACTATGCAAAGAACATGGGAAATCTTGAGAAATAAATTTTAAATAAGATAATCTTAAAAACTGTGGAAAAAATCACCACGGAGCAATGTTTTTTTAAAAAAATAAACACAAAAAAAATCCTTAGACCATACAAAGGTCAAACTGCACGTTGGATTTGTGCTTAGCCTTCCCTCAAGTCACAGTTAAAAAACATCATTACACACTCACATCATTAAAAAAATGTAGTATAAAAAAGGAAAAAAGATGTAGGAGGGATTACAGCACCATGTGGCCATTCATGAAATGCGTACTTTACAAGGCAGACCTCACATGATGGCAGAAAGTGTTTCATGATGTGTTAGCAAAAAATGTAGATTATAATGAACACACATAAAGACACAGTGTTAAGGCCGTGCACATAAGTTTAGCTGACATTTCCCTACTTTTAAGAGGTTACCCAGAGGGTAATAATTTTTTTGTTACCATATTTTTAATGACATTTCCTAGGTGTGTAGGGTTTGGTTTTTTTTTTTTTAAAGGAGAAAAAAATCCACAACATGAAACCACTTTAGTAGATAATCTGAAGCTGTGATCATTGTTTCAAGATGTTGATTCAAGAAGGCATTTGAAGAGCCCAATCCCTCCCACAGCTGAGCTGTACAGAATCAGTTCGAGATGACTGAATGACCGCCATACAAAGTATACTTGACTCTGCATTCAAAGAGTCATGGGCATTCAGCCTCTTGTTATCCCAGCTCCACGCATTTGCCCAGCACGCTATTTTCAAAAGCTAGTGGAGCACGGTTAAAACACATAATAGGCACGTCCTGCAAAACATCTACACTCTGTGTGGTATTACTTGTTCCAGAGAAAGGGAGAAACAAGAATGCTCAAGTTATTAATAAATCTGAGTGTTGTGACAAATATCCCATGACTGTGTTTTAAGTCGATAAAAACAGCACCACAGAATCACCCTCGTTTTACCGACCTCTTACCAGTCTATAAAAAAATTTAAAAGTGAAATTCTATTTCCAAATCAATGGACCAAAGACGCATACATAGGTTAAGTCATGGTAAAGCAAGATATTTATTTGCCATAAAAACCCGCAAGTTTATCATCCAAGCCTTACAAACTATCACCAAGCTAACACGCAAGGCTTTCAAACACCATACTGTCAGCACAGAATGTGCTTCTGCTTTCAAATACGCAGCTTATTCACAATCTTAAAGATTTACCTCCTTTTTGTTTGTTGGACACATTTTACAGAGCCCAAGAACAGGGAATGCTGTAATGTCAAAGTGCTGTGTTAAACTGTAATTTTTAGAGCTGCTTCTGCATCAGAAAAAACACAGAACTGAGAAGTAACAGAAAACCCTGAACAATATTCAGAAACTAAGTTTAGTTTTGGGCTTATCCAGACTGAATCTCTGTCTATCTCTGCTTTCATAAAGCATGTGATTTACTGCTACCCCATAAATCAGAACTCAGATCAGAGTTGAAGGAAAGTGTCCAAACTGATCAGCACTACAGCACGTGACACTGTCTGCTGCTATAGCAGCCTGATTTACTTGTTTTTATTAGCTAATGTTGGCCATTGTGTCTGTTTAAAAAAGTAACATAAATAAATAAATAAAAAAAAAATCAGTAATGCTGATATAAACTGTCTACCAAAAATGTTTTTCAAGAAAAACAAGAACTCCACACATTAACTCTGCTAATGAATAAGAGAAAACCAGAAATATTTCTTCTGTTGATTCCAGGGACTAAAGGCAAGGACCTTCCCAAGCAGAAGACCCAACGTACCTTTCCCTCCTCCCCCAAAACCTGTCCTCTGACATCCCTCAATGCACCAAGCAGGAGGAACACGGCAGAGCTGGGGCTGGCACCCAAAAAGGGCACAGGGAGGTGGCTGCTGGCTGTGGCCCAGCAGAAGGTCCAGCAGCTCTATTTTGCTTGGCTTTCTCCTCAGCAGCTGTACCTGCAGCACCGTGGTTGCCTCTGGGTCTCCTGGCCCACAGGTTCAGAAATTATTTAGGAGTTAGGTGTGAGAGGAAACTGGAAAGACACACGGAACAGCTGGAGCTGCTGTGCGAGTCTTACTTCCTTCGAAAATTATGCTAAAAGGAAAGCATTGTCCCCTCCCCTTGAGCACATCCTAAATACACACCACAGATATTAAACTGCAGCTGCAAGGAAGAAGAGGGTAGCAGCCCGACAGAGCAGCGACTCCTCACATGCTAATGCTGGCTGATAATTCATCCTGGGTTCAAACAAGTAAGATATAATGAACTGAATTATAAGGGCTAGTTAAAATGTAAGATTAAATTGAGTCCATGCTTTATTTCTGCATCTCCTTACCACATCATAGGAAATTTTAAAGGAGATCATTCCCCAGTGGCCTATGACTACTGCAGAAATGAAAGAATTCAGGGCTCCAGTGAGACATGAAAGAGCCTGTTTCTCTCCCTGGGTGGTCTTTTTAATGCTTCTCTCTCCTGTGAATTTACCCTGACCTAATCAGCCAGCCTTTAAACAAGCAAGAGCCACTTACCAGTCACTGACAGAGGCACATCTTTAGGCTTTACGCATTTCCCAGTAACGTTCTTTTACCCCAAGACAGAAGGGAGGAGCCAAGCCTTCCGCTCTGCCCAAACTGGGGTCCATGAGTCCATGCTCCAAAGAGAGTTTTGAGGAGGGAGGAAAGCTGCCTTCCCGTGTCCAAAACAGGGGTTGCACAATTCTCCCCATCCCTGACTCATCCTGACCCAAACCCATGGCCTCACCACCCCCAGCGCGTTCCTGCAAACATTCTTTCTGCTCCTCTGAAACCTGTGACACTTGGAGCACGCGCTGAGCATCTTGAGTAGCTGCCCAAAGAACGTTACAGTCACTTAATTCAGCAGTAGATTACTAAGAGGTCAAGTGGGGCTTTTCCATGAACGTGAAGCTTCTTCCTGCTTCATTTTTTCTCAGGCTAAATAAATAGATGACAAGCGGCATATATGATAAAGCACAGCAAAAAACCTGCAGCTGCCCTGAAATAGCTTTTTGTCTCTCTACAGGTTATTCACTGTACTGCTTGGATCTACCAACAAGACTTGCAATCTCAGCAAATGTATTAGCATGTAATTCTTTAGAGTAGAGACATTCTTTAATATTTGCTTCTGATTAACATTTTGGATGCTTTTCCCACCAACATTAATATATAAACTTCAATTCAGAAAGAGACAAAAACTGTATCAGTATTTTTACTAATTTAATGGCTCCTACAAATCTTTTTAAATACATGCAGCATTGACTTTGAAAAGGAAATGGAATATGACAGAGATAAGTGATAGCTGTCATCCTGGTCCTGCAACGCGTCCTTTTCGGGCGCACATCCCTGCGTGGAGGCAAACTCCTGAATTCCTGAGTTCCGCACAAGTGGAGGTGGGTGCCTCTGCCCCACGCGCAACAGACCACAGTGCAGTTACGACTGACAACTTCTAGAGCTCCTTGGGCATGTGAGAAAAAAGTTGCTTTTTGTTTTTGTTTTTTTTTTTAACGTAGGAAAACAGATCTGAGCGTTCTGAGAAAACACATAAATATCAAGTGAGATTTCCTTATTTTATTCAAAGTATTTTCTGCTTCACAACATCCACTGCAGCAGGACAGCAGCTAGTAATTTCGCACACTTCATGTCACTCATTTCTTTCCCCTTGGTTAATACAGTTAAGAATAAGGAATAAAGGCCTTTCCTACAGAATGGGAAATGGCAGCCTAGTAAACAGTGACTAGGAAAGGATCTAGGAAAGACACTGGAAAAACAATTTGCCCTGGAAGCCCAGATAGCTCTGGCACAACCACAGCTTTTAAAAGCTATAAGCATGGTGACTGCAAAGTGGGGTTTTATTCTACCATATAGAGCACTAGTGAAGCTGATCCAGGTCCAGAGTACAGTTTTGATGCTTCCACTTAATAAAGACTATTTCAGAGAAGAGTCACAGAGTTATTAAATGGATGAGGAAAACACCTGCTGGAAGAGTGAGAGGTGTTTGGAGACAGCAGCAGCAGAGAGATTCACGGGGAGAAACATCAGGGAACAAAATAGCATTTCATGCAATAAGGAGCAAAAGCCAGAGAAGTTCACATTAGAAATTAGCCACAATAATTTGACAGTAAAGTTGAGAGACAACTGGAACCAAGTGCCCGAGGAAGCATCAGAAGCGGTGTAACTTAATGCCCTCAAATGCAGCCTGGACGCTTTCATGGAATACTTCTGGGAAATACATTCTTTTTCCAATCAAGAGCAAGAAAATCCCATGCTGGGCTAGCCCCAGGAGCAACAGCCAGTATGAAAACAAAAAGCACCTAAACATTTACCTCTGTGTATAAGAACACTTCCAAGTGGGGTTATTAAAAGAACGCCATGTATGGAGAGGTCAGTTTAGCATTTCGGATGAAACGAGCAGGACAATGACCCCAGAGTCATCATGAAAAGCCTCACCCATGAGTAAAGCAGAATTCAATAAACAGCACCAGCTTCCCCAGTAGAAACAGTCCCGAAATGGATGGAGCAGCCACCCTCCCAGCGCACTGGGCCATCTCCTAAAGCTAGCCCTAGCTGCGCTGGAGAGACTGGGAACAGAACCTGCAAACCACTGGAAATAAAAGCTTTTCCTGTGACAAGCGCTATGTAGAAATTCACTCACATCAAAGAAGAGCGAGAAACTTGGTTTTTTATCTTCTCTTTGAAGCTGCAATTAATTAGATTTATGTCTGTAAAAATTCAGAGAAGATTTAATGCGTCCTTTTAAGATTTGCCTTTTTGTCTGCCTCTTTGCACGACTTTGGATTGAGAAAAGATGGTACTGAACTAAAAGATAAAGATGTAGGAGAGTAAATGAAGATTCACTTACTCAGCTGAACCAGCAGGCACTCTCAAAACCCTGTTCAAAAATGAAAGGAAAATGTCCCTGGCAAGCACGGAGGTGAGGATGAGGTTTTCACGTTTTCAGAACTTTGTTCAGCAAAACTAATGGTGCCTCAGAAACATGCATGAGCTCAAATTCACCACTGAAGGCTTAGCTCACTTCCACTAGAGATTTCTTCTGGAAAGAAGATATAGCCCCCTTTTTTTTCAGTTGGAAACCATCATAAGTAAATGCCACGATGCTTTTCTGAATCATTAAGTGCTGACAGGTTTATAAGCAGGTGCAGGGTGCAAGGGGTAAAAATCCAAGTGATTTATCATTGTGGCTATTCACATCAGTGATGTTAAACAAAAATCAAGTTTATTTTTCTTACTACTGTTTGGGAAGCTGAGAAGTACCAATAAGCAAAAGCAAAGCAGACTCACATTTTGCGTGACTCTGCTTACGTTTTCTCTGTTTCCCTAGTACCTTGGTGATAGGCTTTAAATGGCTTAATGCAATCCCTACAGATCTTGAAAGCCTTCAAGCACAGAAGTGCCAGGCAAGTGGAAGAGACCCCTTTTTTCCCCAACGGCGACCTTCCAGCTTACCAAAAGGGCAGCAAAGATAACATGCCTTCTATCTCCTACCTGTCTGCCAGCTCGATAAACGCAGGATGAAGGAGAATAAAGCCTTCCTTAACCCTTCCTGCAAACAAAAGCTTGGTTTCAAAAGGTATAAAACACCAAACAAGAGAAGCAAGTTTGGTCACTGGACTAATAATGCCCAGGATAGCTGCCCTTGCAAAAATTCATGATTTCCAGTAACAGCTCTGCTACAATGGCATGTAGAAAACCTCATCCCTTTCCTCGTGAAGGAGCAAGGGGTTTCACCAAAGCAGGGTACTTCAATCTTCAAGCTGTTTTGTGAGCCTTTCACAGATCTGAAGCTGCCCTAAGCCTGCGGCCAGGAGTCGGCTGTCTCCTACCCGTCTCTGCGCATCCGTCCGGCTCCCCACCGCGCTGGCTGCTCGCGGCGAGCTGCTGTCTAAGGTCTTCAGCTGTCAGCCAGGAAACACCACATCGATGCTTTGACCCTCATTCTTTTAGTTTCTGGGGTATAACATGACTTTTATGTAGAGCTGGCAGAAAAGCTGGGGCAAATGAGAAGAACCGTATTCCATACACAATTTGAGTTCAGCTTTCACAATACTGTAATATTTATAATGTGTATTTAAACCACACTATTGAAATTTCTGCAAAATCAGGTACTTGACACTCCAGTTCCCAAAGAAATTCAGTTTTTAAAAAAATCACCCTAGAATTAAGGAACAGAGAAAATATTCAACATGGTACTTCACTGTCAGACATAACACCACCAATGAATTTTGAAATGAAAGACTAAAACTCTCAAAACCATTTTATTTATCAGGAAACACTAATAAATGCTAAATCAATAGTACGCAATATTGATGCACTTCAATGATGTCTCTTTTTAAAAGACTCATGGACCTATTCACTACTCTGCAGCTACTAGTTAAACCAAGTGTCCTTCAATAAATCAAAAAATAGATTTTTCCTGTTTGCAAGAAACAGTCAAAAAGGAAACTGCAAATACTTCTATGCATCTTATATAATTTTTATGTATTTTCACAAATTTGTATTGGAAGAAAAATGTAGGGAGATTTTATCTCAAGGATACACTACAGAAGAAACATGTTACCTATTGTGTCAAGGATAAGCCATATGTATAGAAAACGGGATCTTGGGAGGAGTAAGAGGTTACCATGGTCACCTTTTTCTCATTTACCTAAGGTCGTGTACCATCTCTGAAAAATCAATTTAAACAAGAAAATCTTTGACTGTCAGGAGTTGCTACTTGTTTTATCTTGCATTTCAGCAGAGAAAAGAGATCATTCACCAAATATGTGACAGTCCTACTCTAATGAGTTTTATTTTAAAAATACTTTTCCTTTAAAAATAATACATTAGAAATGGAACTGTCATGTAATCAGGATAGAGAACACAGATCAAAATTTTGTTTAACGCTTGTTGTTTTCACGTAACGAAATCATGCCCATAGTTAAGTTATACATCAAGTGAATTTCCAATTGCTCAAAATGTTTTATTTTCTAAAAAAAACCCCAAAACAACAGCCCCTGCCTCCCTCCAATTGTATAATTTCTTACTACACTTTCTACCCACGCCTGAAGCCATACCTTCAAAGGACACGCGTTGACATTACCACGTAAAGAAAATGCTGTGAAGTTAGGCAAGATCTTGCAAAGACCTGCAGAAAACTCACACTTCTACAAATTTTTTTAATCTAAACGTAAGAAGTCCAACCTAGTGGCACAGATGGCATGATTCCTGAATATAATTTCCAAATTACATTTACAGCCTGGGCAATAAACCATCTGCAGTAAGCTTCAACCTCTGTGTCCTGGCTAAATGCTAACTGGCATCACTCATTCGCATCCTTCCAAAAATTCCTCAGAAGTTTCATCCAAATTCAATTTTCTTCACATTCCATGCTATAAATGTCTCTAAAGTCTTGCTGCATGCTTTTAAATTGCTGCCAGAAGGGACTGCACTCCCATGATACAGAGCATAATCTCTCTGCCATGGTTCATAAATACTTCCCTATCTTGTGGGACGGGGACTATTTTGTCAGAACAAAATGAAATTGGTTAAATTGGCGAAGGGTCACTCCAGGTACCAAATTAATGAACTCGGTGGAGTTTTCAGTCTTGTATGGGTATCTGGCTATACAGAGATGAAACATTCACAACAGTGTGCTGCCACTTTTAAAACATCAGTGCACAGTTTAAAGACCCAAGTCACCATCTCATGCATGTCGGCTGGAAACATTGTAAATCAAGATCATCTTGGAGGTAAAGGCATGCAATAACATCCTGGCTTTTCACACGCATGCCCTACAGACCTATTCTGTAGCAAAGAGAGCGCAGGAAAAAAAACCCTCAACTTCTGAACGTGACTTCCAGCGCCAAAAAGGAGGGAGGAAAAAAAAGTACATCATATTATTTATACGTAAAAAAGGAGGGAAAACGTTCTCTGTATTACAATTAATAGAAATCAATGAAAAAGACTTTTAACTGAAAAAATGCCTTACCTTGAGAAGTTGAGGAAATGAACATGTCTAGTGAATAAATAGGGCTGCTCCGCAGTGCTTATGTTTTTAATCAGTTCCATCTAAAAAGAATTAACAAATCAAATTTTCCATGTTACATCAATGCACGTTTTGAGACAAATCTAACTTCTCAAACAACATAGGATGATGTAATTTTCAAGTGTGAATTACTCAGGAACTCCTTCCCCACTATCCCTCCCGAACGCACGCAGTCATCAAGATAGCATGGCTACTATATCGTGTCTAAGCAAGAGGGGTTAAGCTGCTGACACCATCCTGCTATTAGGGAACTTATCCAAAAGGGGGTATCAGTTTAAGGAAAGGTATAAACTAAAGGAAAAATCTAAACCCTGCCTAAATCTGCAGCAGAGCGTTGCAAGTGGCAGCTGCCCTCTGAAGACGCTGGCTCTATTCACCAGAATGCCAAAGTGGAAAACGCCTGAAACTGTCACAGACAGTGAGAGCTGAGCCAATGACCATTTCCATGTAACAATAAAACCTGCCAACATTGCTGAAACACTGATTGATTCGCCTGTTTAAATACAGAAATCAGCACTTGCTGTTCCTTTTACTGTTATAGCAAATTAAGAGTACAAATTAAATGGGAACTTTCAGAAAGATGATCCTAAGTTCTACTTCAGGCATGTTCACAACGTTTTAATTTTTTTTAAAAAAAGAAATTATTTACATTTTCAGATCATTAAAATGGAATAATATAACCAGCATATATTGAAGACTGTACACCACGGATATAAGTATCAATGCTGTGTAAAGTGAGCTCTAGCTATGATCTAGAGGAAACTGAAAATGTCTAGTGGAGCATCATGCTAGAGAGTCAAGACATCCTCGCGTATTTTGCTTCCTTACTATTAATTTCCTAAGATTTATTTTCAGATTTTCTGTTCTGTGCTCAAATGCAGGCTATATAATGGATACTGAACACAAATGCATTTGAAATTATAGGTATGAGGCACTAAAAGCCTCAAAAGCATGGCAGAAAATCATGTCTATGGCATAACAAATATTGAACTACATTTAAGGGACAGCAAGTGTCAGGTTTTTTTCCTTCTATTTCCCAGTTTTGATAAAGTGATATTTTACCATGGTTTTTACACTGTGTGTCACATTGTACTGCTTCTCATCCGCCTTTCATTCTCCGTTTTCCCCTAGAACACATAACCTGCCTTCTTTCAGACAACACGAGTTGTTTGTTCACATGCACTTTAACTTCTAGGACCAAATACAAAAGTGCACACACTAACGTTTGCTCTGCCTTCAACACTTAACACTTTTATATGCATACATGTACGAAGCATACACTGAAGCAGACAGTTCAGTTCGTCCATCACCTCAGGATGAGCTTTTTCCTGTCAAACAAGTTTGAGTACATGAAGGCATACTAGGTATAGACCTTGTATATCGAGGTATACTAGGTCTGAGAAAGGCTGTAAACCCAAGGGACTAGAACATAAAGAAGAGGAGACCACCAAAAGAAAGACAATATGGAAGGAAAAGAGAAACAGGAGAAAACAGAGGTGTGTGTAAAAAGTAGAAAAAAAGAAAAAGAGCAGCAGGAAGGGAATAGCCCCCCTGCTTTAATTAGTCATATCTGGACTCTCGACTGTCTGATTCAAGCACCAACAGGTCTTCATATAGCTCCTGCAGTATAATATAAATGCTATGAGCAAGAAATGAATAAACCTGAAGAGCAGAGCTTGCCCAGACCAGAATTAGAAAGCCCAGAAAACTTTGCAATAATTGGCACAAAGTAATTGAGTATTGTTTGTTAATGCTCTGAAGAGACAAAGGCTTCCTAGCAAACCAAGTTGACATTTCGACAGGACCGGTAACTCTGCCAAAAAATTATATTAATTCACCTTGCAGTATGAAACAAAGGGACACTCTAGAGGCTGGGTATCCAATGTCTCGATTGGCTTCTATTTTTGTTACAAGGTACAGGAGAAGTGAATTTCTCAGAACTGGATGAAGCTTTATGATACATTGGCATTTTACCTGCGTTACTCTAGCTGCATGAATGACGGAAGGAAGACGGCAGAAGGAAGTTACTGATAGGGGATAAAAACTCTATTCATGCCACTGCTGTCACCACTGTAATTCCATTTTAGAATAAATGAAAATACCATCATTAGAGTATAAATATGGAGATGTAAAGATAGTATACCCATACAAAGTGATCCCACGAAGTTTAAAAAGACAGGCAGCTTTAATCCAATACCGCTAGATAAGCATGGGCGGGGGGTGGCTATTGTCAGTGTTCCAAAGTACGACCCCTGGGGTTGGTACCAATTTGCTAGTGCTGGGTGGGTTCACACACCACCACCGCCGTGTATCCCATTGCGCATCACCCCACGTCAGTGTCAGGCTGGTGTCGACCTGCTGCTGGACTAGCAGAGGCACATCTGCCTCGGGAACAAAGGCAGTCTGGAAAGATGCACAGAGAGCAGGACAGCATCTGGCTCCTGGCTTTT
>VXBH01006129.1:1394309-1409485 GCA_013400035.1 Rynchops niger
TTTTTTTTTTTTTTTTTTTTTTTTAAATCTCTTGCTACCAAACTCAGTCTCTTGAGCTATGATAATAGCTTACTCCAAAGGAGATGGAGAATTTTGTTTTGACTTAAAGTACCTTCATATCTAGATGCTTAATGATCCACTGGACTTGTAAGCAGATGTGGATAAAGCTACAACGTGCATATGAACAAACAAGCAAAACACATTCTTTCAAAAACCCAGCCAAAAGGCTAAGTAAAGCCCAAGAGAAACAACATGCAGATGTCAGGAGGGAAAAATAAATAACTGTAATGGCTCATGGCCACATGCAAATTGTGGCCATATTTCTCTTGGGCCTCTCTGATCCCACTGTGCTGAACTGATTTCAATCTAACAAACCAAACATGTTGCTCAGGAATACCTAGTGATCCGCCCTTCCTTTTAAGAGGATGTTACAGAGAAAAAAAAAAAAAAAAAAAAAAAAAAAAAATCTTCNAAAGCAAAGAAAAATCTTCCAACGTCTCCCAGAAGAGTAAGGTCTCTAGTGTATTTTTTTGTTTTGTTTTGTTTTGGTATAAGATGGTTAGTGTAGAAGGCACACAGAGAGTAAGAGTGAGCAGAGGATGAGAGGTGAGGAAAGCAAGTCCCTTTGGATGGAATGAGTGATGAAGGAGAGAGAGACATACAAGCCCAGATGATCTAGGAGATTGTCTTAAACCAACCTAAGTTTGAAAAGAGATGAAAAGGCACAAGCATCAGAAGATAAACTGCACTGGCAAACACCGTTAGGGGAGAGATGAACCAGAATACATCCATGTTTGGAGGGAGAAACTGTAAAAGTACCCGGAGGAAGCCTGAAAGGAGCACATGCCTGCTAGGATAAGGGCCCATAAAGAGCCATTCCTTTTTCTTGCTGCTGCCCCGAGTTCTGCAGGGGTTAGACTGTTTCAGAGAAACAGTGCTGAAAAAGATAGTAACTTGCTTTTGAAATTAAGTAAATTGCACCAGAGATTTACTGCTGCTGAATAAGGACCCAGGGGGAGGGAAATGCCAGGACACGATGAGTGTGTGGGCAGAGGCAGGTGGTGGCACGCCGTGCCCTGTGCTCACATCCACCAGCAGAGCCCACGGCACAGCCCAGCCTCATCAGCGCAGCTCGACTGCTGGGCAAAAGTGAACCAAAAGCACTGGGTGCTCTGTGCTCCCCCAGCAGAAGGGAGCATGTGTACCACATGGCTGGAGTCTGCAGAGATGCTAAACCACAGGAAGCACTTGCAAAGACCTCTGTGGTGTAGTCAACACACATTTGCTGTCAATTCCACCCCTCTGCCACAAACACCAATTAATTGGTAGGAGTCTTTAGCCTAAATGCTGATTTGCTCCCTACCACTGTGACTCCTTGCTTAAGCTTCTACTCAAAATTTTTCTCCAAAACTCATTTTCTGCACTGACTTGCCCATCTGAGTAAGAACACCAAGAGGCAATACTCCAAGGGGAAAGGTTTTTCCTTGTCTACTGTCCTACACTACCACTGGAGGATCTTAGTTGGCCATACTGAAGAAACCAAACCATAATGGCTCAGCATCATCCATGTATTTGTACTCAGCTGTTGCTGCATTGTAAATAACAATCCAGCAGATGGCACAGTGAAATGACACTGAGAGACTGGATGGAGCCCTCCTGGAAAGGGGAGAAACGTGGAAGATGGCTTTGGTCCAGCCACAGCATTGTTCCTGCACAAAAACTCAACCCAGGCTTGTGAGAGAGGACACCTTCTTTCCTTCTTCTGGAAATGGCCATCCCCATGCACTGGCTGCTCAGAGCAGTCCCATTTAGTTCTAGATTTGCAATAGGTAAATTCTACTGGGAACAAGAAGAAATACGCAGATAATAATCCTGCCCAGGCAACAGCCAAAATGTTATTACTTTTTTTTAGCTGATGAATTTCACTGGGAGAATGCGAGGTCAAAATGTATGGTAAGGCAATTGGGATTTTCCAAGTGGGGTCAGCTGGATGACACTACGGTCTCCACTAACAAATAAGACCAAAAAAAAAAAAAAATCTCTGTGTATGTCTTTCTTGTGAGTTCTTTACCTTCTTCTACTGTTTTCAGTCTCTACTGAAGGCAGATAGGGTCCGGGAAGCACAAGTATCTACAGGTATTTGGTATATCACTTTCATCTCGGTATTCATCTCCATAAACAACTCACAGGAATGAGACTAGATCTTCATTTTCAACTCTCAAAAATTTGGAGTGGTTTCAAGAATTTCTTCAGCTCCCCGAGCTGCTATGACCAATTTTCTGTCTTTAAAAGCATTTAAGAAAAGCTAGCGATGGATTTTTAGTGTGGAATTATATATAAAGCTGGCTGCATGGCCAAAAGGAAAGGTGGCAGAAGGAAACAACGTGAGGGCAAACTATCAATTACTCTTGCATGTGATTGGTATTTGTACGTCTACAAGCACACTCATTCTTACTTTTCCAAAGGCAAAAAAATGGGGATGGGGAAAGAAGTCAGGGGAGGGGAAGAATTCATTTAGCAACAGTTCTTGTGTCATTTTGAAGCCACATCAATTAGCCTGATTTTGTATACATGAATACTACATGTTATTTTCTGTATTTAATTTACTTGGAAACATTATAGCAAACGGTAAGGCACAGATTAACTCATCTGTTTCCAGAACTCACTCTCTTATGCCCATAGATGTTCAAAGGCTACACTTCTAATTGCCTGCAGGCACACATAATTTGGGAAAATTTCTTAGTAGGAAGGAAACTGGAAAAGGCAATGAGAATATGGATTCCAATTATGTGCAATCTCCACAGTCATTAAGAACACCTACGTGCTTAAATTTATTTAACAACAGCAGACTGCATAAGCTAAATATTTACAGAAAAGTCTTAGCTGGATCAGGGCGTTAACCAAACACAGGACAGACAAATGACAGAAGGGAGAGAGATGTATCATCTCCAGCAAGAAGCCCATGCTCACGCTGGGAGCCTGCAGCCCAGCCGTCTTTTCTCTTGTTCCAATGCCTGGAGCCTGAGACCATCCATTCTCTTAACTTCCTTTTGTGTACACCACATTAAAGGTGGGAGAAGTAATTTATGTTTTCATATTCTGCTCATAAAAAATTAGAAAACAACTAAAAATACCCTGAACAACAGAACAGTTACTGTCTTCAGGCACGTTTCCTGGCCATCTAAGGTACTTTTCAGCAAAAGTACTCATTAAATTATGAACCTATTGTAACTACGTAAATAAGCCATAAATCAAAATAAAGAGACTCAAGTTATAGTAGAGCAACCTATAGAGTAAATCATCAGCTCAGTAGCAATACATCCAGCACCATCTGTGTTCCAGCACATTCACTGTCTAGTAACTTAACAGTTTCTGGAGTGCAAAAAGTAATGCAGGTGTCTATCTTTTGGCAGCGTATTGGTTGCATCAAAAATAAGCGTGCGCCTCTCTGGAATCTCCACATGCTGGACTAAAGCACAGAAGACTGTTGAGATGTGATCTTCCATCATGTTTAACAAAGGACAATCCACATACCAGAGAAAGGCAGAAGAGAACTTAAACCAAGTAGCTGGTGAGGGTGAAAGCTGGTTATTATTAATACCTGAAAGGTTTTTAGGTTTTATGATGCATCTCCCAATCAGCGATGAAACTCGATGAAGTACATAGTCAAAACAAAACCCAAACAACCCAAAACACAGAAGCAGTCATAAACATGGAAATCCCCTATCCCATATCCTACAGTTAAGCAGAAAAACTACCCAGACAGGCTCTGTAGCACAGGATAGTTTGACCCTGACCTGATGGGACCGTTTTGCGAACTCCCCAGGCTCTGGGGTGCTGCCGGTGGGATACAGAGAAGGATGCTGCAGTAGCTGCAGCCCAGGGCTCTGCCCCTTCCCCCGGCCGCAGGCGGGCGCAGCGGGGGGGTACACTGGGGATTTGCATGCAGACATGCACAGAAGCCTTTGGGCTTTGCTGCAGCCCTAGCAAGCTGGTCCCCACCTTGGGCTGGTTTGAGCACCATGTTGAGTTAGATAAGCCAGCTGCTGGTGGGACCCCAACGGCCACCTTGGAAGGGAGGAAGGTGGGACCTGCAGGAGCAACATCTGCTCCCAAATTTCCATTTGGAATGAACTGCTGTATCTAAAAATCACAAACTTATGCTCATAAACAGGCTACAAATAAGTTATCCCCAATCACAGCACAATGCCACTGTCAGGCCCACGTGCGTATGTTGATCATCGTTCGCATCCTTTTGTGGTTTGCAGGCTGCTATTCCTAGGAGTGATGCAGGCAGTTATTGCAGCATTTACCTGATCAGCAGATCAAAATAGCAGCTGTGGGTGGTGTGTGCAACAGTCGTGTGTACAGCATCTGACTACATCTGTACGCTTGGGAGTCTGAGGTTTTTTGTATTACTTGCATCAATATCTAGTGATGGCAGTGATACTCACAGGGGGCACATGGTTACCCTACATACAAGGGAATTTAAATAACTGGTTCTTTTGTGGAATCAAAGCTGCAAAACAATGCCCTCTCTAACCTTAAGGGGACATGAAAAGGGGCGTCCGGGTAAAGAAGTTTCATGTGGTATTTTCACTTGCCTTAGTGAGGATTGTGCAATATCATGAATAAGACGTATGAGCAAGAGGCTGAGATAGGATCAAGGACGTGTCAGATCATAGCAACATGGGTTAGTACGGCCCTGGGAAACAACTTTCTGAAGCAAGTGATCACTAGAAGTGAATTAAGAAAGTGAGCACACACATACCGCCCCCCGCCCCTGTTGCCTATTATGTACTCCTGCTCTGGTTAAGGAGACCCAAGCTAGGTCTGAACAAGCTGATCTGCTTACATGATAAATGGCTGTGCCCTGCAGATACATTAATACAGGTCCCAGAAGCTGTTAGCACCTAACTTCATTTGTACTAACCCTTCTCACTGCCGGACTAACTGCTATGCTGACTGAATTCAACAGCTGGCTCACTGGAAGTCAGTTTTTCTGGTTCCACATCATGTTGCTCTTGGCTCTACTACCCATTTCTCTTATTAACTGAAGCCACTCAGGGGATGATGAATTCTGGCTGATTACTCAGGTCAAAGTTGCAGTACACCTTTTCAATACGATTCTTGCTAGCATATGCCTTCGTTTCTCAGTTTCATGAACATAATAAGAAAACTGGATCTAAGATGAGCAGGAGTAACTTACCTGTTCGTTTTTGGTCAGTCTTGTTTTGTTATGGATGTCAGATGTAACCAGGTTGAATCCATGTTTCTCTGATAAAATTCTCAAAAGTAAAACCACAGTTCGACTCCCACACTTTCCAACTCTGTTGTAGACCACCTGGCTGGGGAAAGGAAGTACCTAAATAAAGATTGAAAAAAAATGGAGTCAGTATTTTTGTTTCTGTGTACCTCTGAATCACAGCATGTTTTGATCATAAGCCAACAGATACATACAGGAGAATTTCTAGGGCCCTGCCCAGGTCAGAAGCATTCACTTCCATGAGCAAGCTAGAAGCGATTTAGAATAGAAACACATGGCTCAGGAGGTGGCAAGCCAAGATTTTCCCCTCGTGATCCAGTTTAATGTAAAAGTGCAGATTGGTAGCTAGTCCAGAAACACTTAGCCACTGCTGATGTCTTCTAGTGAAGATGATGATGGGCTTAAGCTTGCTGCTTGTAACCTCATTGCAAATATTCAGCTTTAGTTGACTGCCTCCCACACAAAGAACAGAAGTGAATTTGCACAACAGTTTGGCAACTCAAAGTGCAGTTGACATAACACAAGAGGAATGCTGGAATTGCAAAACTTCAGCTTGAAAAGAAAAAAAAAAAAGCCCAACCAACCACCAGTTGTATAGAGCTAAAATTAACCAACTGTTTCAATTTCAAATATAAACATGAATCTTCCAAAGAGACTCAGAGAAGAAATCATGTCACTGGCTAGTTATGTACTTGTGGAATAAACTACGCTGGGGCCACAGGTGACCTGGAGGCCAACTGGCATAATCTGATCACCAGTGTACAGGTAGCATTCACTAAACCTCAAAACAGAACAGCCACATGCAACCTGCCCACTGGGAACAGTCTCCATCCCACACTATCTCTTGCACCATGCCCTCCTCAGGAAACCAGAACAAGTGAGTAGTAATTCACCGTCCTGAAGTACACTGGATGCAGGCTTGTTCTGTTCCTGGATGATGTCCAAGGGCAATTCTCTCAGTAAAAGGCATTCTGAAGTCACACTATTGCCATAGACAATATTTGGCGCGTAGCATATAGCAGCAACATCTGATAATACAGGCCAAAAAGCATCTGTTTTCAAGCCTTTCAAATTGGCTAACATAATCAGGAGCTCACAGTTATATCCACAGCAGTGCATATATGGCACTCACTTATGGAAAGCTCATTTTTCTATTAAAATGACCGCACAAAATGTTTCCCGACACGGGGTCTGCACCCTGGTTCCAGCTGACATGCGTTCAGCACAAGGAACGGCTCATGTGCCAAAGTGATGGTGTATTCTCAACCTATAGTTACTTATGCTGCTGACGCAATCATGTTCTCCCAGCAGGAGTATTTCTAACATAAAAGCAGTCAGATGAGGCATATGGGCTTCTGGCACTTCTCTCAGTATTTGAACAGCTAATAGATCTTCATCAGGGAAGCAAAATGATTCCTCAGGCAACCCTTCAGATTACTTTCAAAGAGGACTGCAAACCGGAATAAAAAAACCGAAAGAAATAAAATCTGGATTCCCTTATATATAATGGGAACACACTGGCACTTTGCTATCAACATTACACTCCATGACCAAAAGAACATAACTGTTTTTATTGGTTGCAATGTTTAGGATATCCTTCACTGCAACATAAATATGGAAGCTGTCATTCTCTGCGTTACCTGGGGAAGGGGTAAGTATTTGGTACTCATGGCCTCAGTTAAGCTTTCCAAGTTCCAGGACATTGCATCTGCCGATTCAGCAAGTAAACATGGGCCTCCCAAGGCTTACATAAAACCCACATAACATGCCAAACCATACTATTTTGTAATGTGTATCTAAAGTTTTCAATGAGAAACCTAGCCCCCTTACTCCTTAGAAGCCTTGCTTCCTATGAAATGCAAAATCCCAGCCTCAGTGATCAGGGAACTCCAAAGGTGATGAATTTAACATCTCTATGTTACAGCCGTAGCTAAGCTTTTCCAAAACAACTGCTAATGATGTCAGAAAGGTTAACATTGGAACACATTTTACTATGTTGATTGTAACACCGTGGTCACCACAATGCAAGGTTTTCTTATGCAAGAACATGAACCATATTCTGGATTGTCCCCTTTTTGATTCATTTATTTGCCTAACAAAAGCCAGCATAGGTATTTGCCACTGCCCCGCAGCACTATCCACACACCACCACTCTAACTCGTGAAAGGGGAGTTTCTCCTCTGCTCAGACCTACACTCCTGGCATACTTTGCTGTGCAAGTATGTGAAAGTCTTCGAGAGAAATGTTAAGTAGATGCTGACAAATGCCAGTGAAGGAGCAAGAGCACATAACAGCATGTGCTTGCCTAGCATCCTGGAAATGTGATAAATGATGAGTTTCTAGGCCTATGGAAACAGTTAAAAATGCTTCACAATTATTTACTGCTTTGATTTTCACAGCACTTTGCAGCATAGCGAGCAAAATTTTGTCTTTGTTAGTACTTCACACATTTCAAGGGCAATTTTGCTGCACCCAGATTACATTCAAGTTGTAATTAAATCCCTGATGATTAGCCAGTAACTTTGTGTGAATCTTATTAATAGCATTCTTTAAAAATGAAGTAAAATTAAAGCAGGCCTTTGTAAAGTCTCTATTCTAAGTGCAAACAACTTTACCAGCTAAAAAACCGACAGCTGCTACCAAGTTTGGCCAGTTCTCACCATTGTTTCTGAAACTCACCTTCTTACGTAGCACAATTCTGTTCTGCACACAGATGATAACCACGGCAACCCCCAAAAAGAAAGCATAAGCAAATACTCACTGCAGATAGAGAAAATTGAAATAAAGGGCTATTATTTTCAGACAACTGTTTGGCTTAAAGGAGGCCAATATATCAATGCCTTGATTCAGTAAAATCTGAATACACTTGGGTAAAATCTCCGACAAGATTCAAGATAAGTGCTACAGCTCAAAGCTCACTTTAAAAGAGCACAGTCCTTACCGGTAATCGAAACTTGACTTGCAGCCGGCTTTAGGGATTCACTGCTGAAGCTTTGCTCACGTTTCATCTGTTTACGTCACCGTTGCACTCACACACCAAAATGCACCAGAAGGTGTGCCCAGTACACAAAGCCATGCAATACACAGGCTTTTGGTATATAAGCAAGTATTTATTTAATGTGACTGCTTCCCTTAGGACACTGCAAATCTGCTTTCTGCATTTTAGAAAATGACGAATTTCTTAGAAGAAGAAATACTTCTTCCAGGAACCTGAGTTTATATCATGCAGATCTAGAAATGCAAGAAATTGAAAACTTTTTCAGGGAGGAACTTCTTTTCCCCCCTCACGATACTCACAACAGACTCCAACAATGTAAGAGATGGTGGCAGAGGCGGCACTTGAAAAGAAGGCTCCTATTATATTAGCAGAAACAAGCTGGAAAACAGCAGTTGGAGGTTTACAAAATGCTAATTGGATTACATGTTATTTTACAATGAGAATATGTATCATGTAGACCGACTAACTGCTGAGGTGATGCTCTGGCAACATGATATTCACGTAACAATATACACAACTTAAAAATAATTACAGAGTGACTTTATTGAGCACTGCATCAAAGCCCAGAGGTAATATAAACAATTCAAACATGTAATTCACTTTGGATTTATATTAATTAGTACTTACAACTACAAAAAAGTAAAACCCACAGTATAATTAAAATAGCTCTCTCCAAGGGTTTGGAAACTTTTATAACAATTTACTTGTCAGTTCAAACTGAGGGTTTTTTTTCTTTTGTTCCACAGTTAAATAAGATGTCAAGAACCATTGCGAATCAAACTGAGGAGAAGAAAAAGCAAGTTTAACCCAAAATGAATTTGCGTTACAGATGACGACTCTCAAGTAGCTCTGCAGGCTAGGTCTGCCAGTCTCAGGAGGGGAGCAAATGTTCAGATAGTCTGACAAAAGCCCAGGCTTCCAGCTTCACTGGTGGCTTTGTCTCCAGGTAAACCTTTGCACCATTTAAGAAGCATTAGGCTGGATAATTACTTGCAGTGTCAGCAATTTAGGGATCCACTCAAAGACCTGAATTATTCTACTTTTACTAAGCCAAACCCAGTATAATTTTGCCCACTTGCCAAAAATTTCCCAGCCCAGGTACAATTTGCCCAGACTAAAAACTCATGTCAGAGATACATGTTCCCAGAAAGCAATCCATTATCTTCACAACTCTGCAAAGTAAGTGATCGCTGTCCTTACTCATGAGCGGGGCGAGAAGTGGGTACCAGAACTGGCTGCTTCTTTCTGAGCAGACACTAACCTGCGGTCACGTAGTGCTCCGTGTTTATCACATGAATGAGGCCAACCAACAGACAAAACTGGTTAAGATTGTGAAAGCAATGACACATTTGCTGATGTCACACATCTCTATATAGCATCACGTCTTCCCAGTGCAACTTCTTTGTTTTTCCCCTGTCCAACTCACACAGAATGATAAGAATTTAAAAATGGCTTACTGGGTCAAAGCAATGGCCCATCTGGCTCTTTAGTACTGGAAGATGCTCGTTAGGCACCTGCAAACCTCAGCACTGTCAGCAGTCCACTTCCCTCCAGTGTCTCTCCTCCTTCAGGGCTCCCAAAGATTGCATATGGGATGTTAGAAGGCACATCCTTGCCTGTTGCACGAAGAACTTCTTATACCACCTGCTATACCAACAAATTCCAGAATTTTGTTTCCTGTCATGCATTTCATTTTTAGTTCATCTTCTACCATTTCCAGAGAATACCCATTGTCACACTGTGAGAGTCATGAAAATAGATCAGGCATTTCAGTCACCAGCTTTGAGATCTTCTTAGATCCACTGGATGTCTCTCCTTTTAATTGAGGTTTGTCACAAGCCTGACACGGCCTATTTAAAGACAAACTCTAAGGCCACTAAGAGACAATATGTTCCAAACCTAACTTCATGAATTGCTGTACAAAATCTCATTCCAAACAAGTATCAACTTATTCTTACTCACTTTTAAAGCAATTACAACAAGGAATTGCTAATACGAAGATATGTCAGCAGAAAACATGACTGAAAGATGAAAAAGAGAAAAAATAAATAAATTACTAGCTAGCCTCCTTCTTCCCCAGCTAAACCACACAGATCCAGTTATGTCAAGATCCACCTGTAGAGTGTAGTGACACTGGACTGAGACAAGCTTTTGGAATTAACCAACTCTAAAGCAGAGCAGACAGCATCATCCTCTCTACGGGTCACTGAAAACACACGAGAAACCACAAGAAAGATAAGGGTGAAGTTTGTTTGGTTTTGAAGTTTGAAAGTCATATAGCTGTAGTGGAGCACTGAAAATAAGTCAGAAGAAGAAATAGAAGATTATTCTGTTGCATTTTCATGAAGCAACTAATTTAATTGAAAAAGGATGACTTGACTTCCCCCCCTGCCCCAGCCCTAAGCAATGCATTTCATCTGTTTTGCAGCTGACATATTTGGAAGAATAAGTTAAAATGTGTTCTCTAATGATTCAACATCCCTAAGTACCAAAATAAATTGAAAACATAAGCGTGGAGCACAAGTAGCAAGAGGAGACTGGTTGTAGACACAGTCCTCAAACTTACAAAGACTTAAGCAAAGCCTAACTATTAAATGTCTGTCAAAGCTCATGGTTCCTGATGTGTCCCCAAAACTGATCTGTATAAATATCAAAACTTCCAATAATTTTTCTATGAAGTACTTCACCTTACAAATCTAAAAAGAGCTCAGTCCAAAGCATAGTAAAATCTTCCTGTTAAGTCTCAGATCATGTCCTATTACAACACGCTATGGCTATAAATTGAAACTATGATAACATGAATAGCAACCTAGGAAAATTACAAAGAAAACGTCACAGATCAAGTTTTCAAAGTTTTGGTTGCGTCCTGTCAACACATTTTGTTTTGCTCCTTTTATATCGTACACCTGATTTATCTTCCTACAGCAGCAGCCCACAGGTGAGCAAAGCCTCTACTTCTGCAATCTGCTGCACAGGATTCCCTGCAAAAGAGAGCCCAGAACCAGGTTTATTTCAGGTATGTGAAGTTACAGCAACGTTCAAATTCAGCACACGTATACAAAGAGTCAAATTGGTTGGTAAAGAGCAGATGCTCTGTGCACATAGCAGTTTCAGGTGGTCACTGATGTTAGGCAGCCTCTGGAGCTGAGAGCACGACTCCTGGCTCTAATAATTCAGCAACACTCGCTGTACGCAAGCGATGGCAGCTCTGGCTCCTCTCAGGGATGAAGGAGGTGAGAGGGAATCATCCTACCAAACAGATAATTGGTTAGGGACGGGGCACAACCAACACCTCCTAGATTAACCAAATCTTTCCCCCCTGCCTTTTCTTAACATAGCATGTGTTTCAACCTCCTCTTCATTCTTCTTGCTTTCCTCTGCAGTTTGCAACTTGTTCACCTCTTCTGGAACCAAAATTAGATGTAGTGCTGTATCATCACCCTAGAGCCAAAGAGAACTGAACAGTTATGCTTCATACCTTGCAGACATTCCTTTTTAAAACACCTCAGGGTGACATTTAGAAGAATCAAAGCATACGGTCGCCGGTATAGAGAGGGGTGCAGAATGTAAAGCCAATCATTCTTTTTCTTCTTTACCCTATATAAGCGTATGCAGATTACAACAGGAGAAGAACAGGAAGACCCTCATTAGTTTTCTTGCAAAAAGAAGTATTTTCATCTTTTACTTCTAAAGTTCACCATATTGTGGAAATCGTTTTACTGGTATGCACCTAACTGTATGCACCTATCTCATAAGAAGATAAAGGAGATAAATGATGCAAGGACGTGGTTCACTGACGCTGGTACTTGTTGAGGGAACCCGCGTGAATTCAGGTAGATTAAGAATTTTGGTGTCACTTTAATTACACAGTTTTCCACTGGAGGTTTTCCACGTAATATCAAAACCCCCTTAAGCTGCAGAATTTTGTGCAAGCCAGATTTTAACTCCAGAGCAGCTTCACATTATATGTATATGTGTCTTGGAACAGCAAAGTTTAAAACTGCTGGTTTTCCGCCTGAGCCCAGGGGTTTGTACACTGTGATGTGCTCAGAACACACTGGCACAGTGATTGTCTGCTTAAGTAATAAATCCTATCACGTCCAACCCACATGTTTATGTTGGATACTTACAAAACGAGAGATACTAAGTAGCTAAGCCTGGTTTTTAAACTTTTTACACTACATCGCAGCACTGGTGTTCCCTTAAGTAACCTTATAGTAGTTTCTATCCTTCCAATGCAATATTCACCAATTCACCCCGGGAGCCAATAATACTGGATTTGAACGTGGTGAGAGGTAGACTAACTAATTTATTCCTCTGTATGCACTTGTCTTTCTGCACATTAAGGTTTAACCCTTTTGTACCTGTTGTGGTTGCCTATCCAGCTGCAGCTAGTGCAACAACTTATGGTTTCACCATCGCCAAGGATCTGTCACACTGCGTTTCAGTTTGCCCTCCTGCACTTTACTTCAGGCTCCCTTCAGCAGTTTCTCATTTTATTTTAATGTCTCCAGCATGCTTGTCTTTTCCACTGCACTTTGCGCAGGCACTTTATAAGTCAACTGCAGTATGAAATAAACGTTGTTTATAGCCGTAACTGGATTTTAATTTGTAAAACAGGCCAGTTCTGCTGGACTGTAACCCACACACTTGTTACTGATGAGCTGGCTCCGAGGTGCTCTCGCTCTGCATGCTCAGAGGAACTCAAAGGGGACTGAATCTCCAACACAGCTTCTGCAGGCAACAGAACTCAAATCTAGTTTATGACATTGTCACCACCTGAAAGGAGCAACACCAAGAAGCAACTACAGGAAGGTCAACGCGCTGCTGGCCAACTCTTCCAGCAGAGCCAGAACCTAGCAGAAATCCCAGTGTCACCCAGAATTACTCAAAGACCCAGAATACCTTCCCCAGCTGATCATGGTCCATGTCTGAGGCACAAGTGGATCCTGTGGTGTTGGAGATGTCACATGCTGGAGACAATAATGGACAAGGCCCAGCACCAAGCACTCCCATTTCACCCTTCTGCAATCTGAAATGATTCATCTGGCTTGCTCAGGCAAATCAAACCTCATTCTTGCTGACCAATTCTATTTCCATTTCAGTGGAGGGACTCTTCCATTTCAATGGAGGGAGCTTCTCCCTGCAGCTACTCAAAATCCCCAGGTGCCAGCAGCAAAGGCCTCCACACTCCCCTAGGGCACTGGGGTGTCATGGGGGGGGTGTCATGGGTGCTGTCCTGAGAACTACCTACTCATACTCACGCTGCCCTGTCCCTAAATTACTCGCCCAAACTCCTCCTTCCCCTGAATTACGATACCGCCACTTTCACACAGACCCCTTCAGTGCAGTCAAGACACGCTATCCTCTTTGCCTCATGTCTTCATTCTACTGTTGACCACTAGTCACAATACTAGAACTACAAGAGTAGTTCACAATCTCAGTTTTCATTAAAGCTCATGGCCCTTATTAACTATTTCCTGAACTATACTTTATAGTTTTGTAAAGCCCAAGTAGAAGACTGCCAGGACCTACCAGCTCATCTTCAAAATCATGATGCTTTCACAATGATACCAGAATTCTTATTTGGTTTTTTTGGGTGACGGAGTTTTTTTTTTCAGTTTGGCAAGCCTTCACAGCATCCCAAGGTTCCGGGTTTTAAAGTGGTTTTTTTTTGTTTTTTTTTTGTTGTTGTTGTTGTTTTTTGTTTTTTTCAAATGTCGTAGCTAGAAAAAAAAACCCTTTTTTGCAAGCCAATTGAGATTCTTTCAGAACTATTTAAAGGTAGCAGTTTAGGACTTAAGAACAGCATCAACAAATACAAGACTCGTGGTAAAACCATGAGCGTTACTCAACTGAGTCACAAGGCTTAGCAACATCAACCAAATCAGTTTGTCACTTTCAAAAGACACCCTCTCATGCTACCTCTATTCAGAATGGCAGATTTTTATTTTTCCACTGAAGGTTTAGGTCACCCAGACATAGCTGTAATTGGACTTCAGTATTATAATAAAGCACTTCCTAATAGAAAGATAATCAAGGTGGCCATGACTGAATGGATATGAATGAGTGGTTATGGCCTCCTCCTGTGCTATGTTAGTTTATGAATACCTTCCTATCATGGAAAGAAGGGGAAAAAGAGGGGAATGTATTGGACAGCAGGAAATTTAAAACCGTAATCTGTAAGAGATATTTATATACTGCGAAATAATCTGCACAGATGCTATGCAGGTGAACAAAAGTCAACTCAGTATGGATTACGCACTCAATTTCAGGGAAAACAGAGCTCTGCGAGCTTCAGAAGTGAGGACGCTAATGCTTTGGGTAGTTCTTTAGCTATGGTATGCGACGTAGAATAAAAGCTCCAGGTTGCAAAATTGGTGATATCAGAATTTCTCTGTTTTGTGTAACAGTGGGTAGGCTGCTACGTTAATGCCAGAAGCAAGCAAAATTCACCTTTAACTATGCACACAGCCTGACAATTAAAGTAGAAACCAAAAGATGAAATAATTCCCAAGCATCATTGAAATTAGATGGATGAAAACTATGGACTACCGTTATTCACAAAACCTGCATCCCTGTTGTCTCTCAAAGTCCTTCAAAATTGAAAGGCTGAAAATGTCAGGTTTAGTAAAACGCCAATTCACTGCTGCTGAAACTTTTGCAAGATGTCAGCATGCACAGTATCCCTCATGGATTTATCTCCTTGTGACAGGCAAACTGGCTTTCATTTCCCAAGTCTCTTCGTACTGTCCATTTACTGTCAGTCAGCCTCCCCATATTAGTACCTTTCTGATATATTATAATATTATTCAAAAATAAGGAATCATCTTGTGGCCAGCAGGAGCAGGGAAGTGATGGTGCCTCTGTACTGGGCACTGGTGAGGCCTCACCTCGAGTGCTGTGTTCAGT
>VXBH01006129.1:1409583-1460476 GCA_013400035.1 Rynchops niger
GTGGACTCGATGATCTCAAAGGTCCTTTCCAACCATGAAGATTCTATGATCCTATGATCTTCTCTATTTTGGTAAATAAAAATAAAATAATTTCTTATCCTGAAGACTCTTGATCAATACATTAATATGAATAAAACAAACAGAAATTAGTACTCCAGTACTATTCAAATATTTTTATGACCCAATTCACACTCAACAGTACATATTCAATTCTACCTTTTGGCAATATCTCCCTAATACTAATGTGCTATATCATTCACCACCTATAACTTCAGCAGGATTCCAACCAATTATAAATAACAGACAATGGGGAAATGTGGAAAAATCGTATTTTTCTTCCCTTGAGATACTGTCATTTATAAGGAAGGAGAACACGATTTAAAAAGAACATGAAATAAATATTTCCAATACTTCTACAATTATTTTACAGTGTCTTTAATGAACTGAGGGAAGTGGAGAAATATTTCATGTTTTTGAAAATTGCAGTATTCTATCACTGTGTTAGGGTCAAAAGTTCAGTTATACAGTAAAACAGTACTTCAAACTATAAAGGGGATCTTTGTGGTTAAGGCACTTACTGAATTCTCTCTTAATATTTTGATTTTATCAGCCAGGTATTGAGTCTGGTAACCGCAGGAAGTTAATTACTCTATTCTAGCATTTCTAAATTCTGACAATTTTTGCTAACTGAAAACTTTCACACTGCACAATCCTCTCACAAATAACTCTTCATTAGAGCAGGATAAGGCTTTTTTGATCACTGAAATCTCCTCACACCCCGCCCTGGATGGGTTGCTTCAAAGATTACCCACCATTTGTTTCAGAACAGCTAAACAGAGAATTTCAGCTCTATCAAAACCACACACACTACTATTCACGCTCCTAAAATCCCTTATAGGCGTATGCCTAAAAGGAAACAAATTTTACTTGCTTATTGTTTTGTTTGTTTGTTTTTAAATCAAGTACTTCATCCCTAACAAATCAATTACTTAAGACTGTAGAGTGCTGAAGGGGTATAACAATGTTCTCAAAAAAGATGGCTAGAACTAAAACACAAGTTCAAATAAAAAAGGAAGTATCCACTAAAAACAAAAAAATGATAAAAACGAAAAGAAAAATGCGTAGTTCTTGGCTGTTATCTCAGTACTTTTATCGAAAGAATTGGAAAAAAGAAATCTGACACAAACCGGATGAACATAAAAACTCAATATAACGGGGCAATGCTGACGTCAACTTTTAGTAAGATCTAAAGTCAAATAAAATAAAAAAAAAAATCTACTTGACAATGGAGGGTGACAAGGACTATCTACAGTACCTACATACCACAGGCCACTCAATGTTATTGCTGTATTTTCCCATAGTCTTGATCCATAAGGAAAACATGAACAATTATCACATAAGTACTAGGTAACAACTGACAGAATGGTGAAAAGGGTATTTAACCACTTTCCAGCTTCAAACCAATAAAATCAGATCAAACTTATTTTGCATATGCATTTTCTTTCTTTTCATTTTGACCTCATCCTGACCCACATGCATTTTTGTTTCACTTAAAAGCTTTGAAGCACTGTCACACGTGTGCTAAGCATAAGGCTTTGCTGACACCTAAACAGCTGCCAAAAGACACTGGGTCCTTGAGAGGCATCCCATGGGAAAACCATCAAGTAAAGGAGAATAGAGCATTTGAATGTAATTCATCTGTCATCTATGTGCAAAGGTCCTTTACACATATATATCAGTTGCACCAAAAGAGGGACATATCCTGATGCTCTTGCCAAGTTCTCAAGGGAAAAGCTTTCAATCAATAACAACAGTAGGTTTCATAAAGATCACATCATTTGTCCTCAAAGGTCAGCTTCACCATCTTGGATGGAGGAAAAAAAATCTCAGGAAGTTTGGCTAAGGAAATGGCTAACCCAAATACTGGAACAAAATACACCCGGTTTATTCACTAAATGCTCAGACATGAAATATATCAACTGAACACCATCAGTCACTAGTGAACTTCAAACAATCAATTTCACAGGTGTTTTTTAAAAAGCTAGCATCATCGATAGGCATCACATAGACTACAACCTACAGGAGAAAGCATAAACAAATGATCACTTTGCAAAAACCTTAAAATTGAATTTTCAGATGCATATAAAAAACCCCAGAAGGTAGCAAGACAGAGATTTGAACTAGGAAATTCAAGTACTTTTAACTTGAAGAGTTAATTTTTACTGACAGAGTAGGAGGTCACATTTGGCTCAACTATATTCCCTTTTTATGTGCCACATATTAACACCAGCAAGACCAGAGGTGTGCTAGTGCTTCTGGGGGTTGCACCTACCTGCAGAGAAGGACACACAGATCTTAGAACTCGTGAAAATCTAGGATTAGTCAATCTCTGGTCAAGTCTTCGGTGTCTAAGGACCAAAGAAGAGCGACCTATGCCAGACACATTACCTTCGTACCACCGACATGGTAGCATGCACACCACTGCAAGGGTAACCACTGCTAATCTTTAACAGTCAAGTAAACCCTTTACAGCGGGAAGACTTGGAAAGTTGGCCAAACTGGCCTTAAAGGGAGAACCAGAACCACACCAGCAATGTTCACGTACGGCAGTAAGCAAAGCTTTCCTCCTCTGCTTGTGCTGAGAAAATTGCTGCTGCCACTTTTACTTGAAAAAACAGCCCAGTACCCTGATCTCCTGAAACGTGATGATGTTATTCCTTATTCAGAGAGCAAGTGCTATTTTCAGTTCTTCCACTGGGAAAAAAAGTCCACATAGTATTTTAAACTTTTGGCACCTAGCCATGACGAAAAGCCAAAACTAATACAATTTCCAACGAAACACTGGAATGGACTCTGCAAAATAGCTACAGTCCGGTGCATATCAACTGTTGGTGGCCTTCCAATACAGCTAACTATATACCGCTGATATTAGCTATCACTCATTTCAACCCCCGGCAACGGGCTGTTGTTCATTATCTTAATTTCTAGGTTTTGAGCATTTTTAAGCAAACATATAAAATTAGAATCCTTTTGACTCCAAAACTTACTTCCTCAACCTACCAAATCCCCCTCTCATGTTTTCATTTCATTCAGGGCGTGCTGTAATTCCCTCTAATGAATACAGCAGGCATTAGGAAAATGCCGGAGAGCTTCACATAGTAGTGCCATGAAGGACTGGCCACAGTTAAATGCAGCAGGACACAAGTATGTTTTCCAGGGTAAGTGACCCCCAGGATTGAAAGAAACAAAATCGAGGGCTTTTTCATCTGTGCATTACATATGCTACTAAAGAAAGGTGCATCATGTCATCTGTGCTTTGTGAGGACCACAACTGAAAATACTATTTGTAATGAAATATTTTCAGTGTTGGATTCAGGATTAATTTCTTCTCACACCTTTTTAAATGTCAAATTAAACCATTAATTGACCTTAATCATCTATTTGTTTAAATGTAGACAGTTATCTAGTCATATGAATAGAGGCTACCTGAAAGATAATGACAATTAGAGTGAATTTAGTTTCACTCGCGCAGGCAGAGTTCAGAATTCAGAGCTGAAGCGGCAGGACAGTAAATAATTGCACTTAGCCAATAATGCAAAGCATGAGACTTGCAAAGCAAGAGCGTCTTCATGCAAAACATGACCATAAGCAAATACCAGGAATTATCTACCGATCCCCCTCCATGTTTTGATCAGAAGAACGAAAACCAAAACAAAAATCCACCCAAGAACAAGGAGGCTTGCCCACATGTTGTTCAAGGGATGATCAAAATGTGTCCACTCATCCATGTTTCTAAACACAGGTAAGTACTTTAAAAAGCAAAATACCTGTAACTTATAGAAGGCTACAGAGCCTCTTATTCCACTGAGCTATTCAACAAGCTTTCGGGAGTGAGGATGATTACAGAGGAAGCCCAAAAACTTACCAACCATAAGTAGCTAATCAAAGAGTACCTATACAACCAATCAGTCCATTGTGTAGGTATCTAATCGGCTGGCCTTTCTACAGACAGCTGACCTGCAGCTGGGTGAAGCTGTCTGAACACAGCTCAGAATTACATGTTTAGATAGGAAAAAGTAATTTTCATAATGTAAACAGGAAAGGGTCTGGGTTGGATAAATCTGTCCAACTGCTACTGCCCATTGGAGTATAGTTCCCACCCACAGCACCATTAAATTCATAATGCAAAATTCCTGAAGTGAAAGGACCAAAATCTGAATGAAGATCTTACCTAGATTACAGCCTTTTCCATACCGGCACAGCGAGGCATTTCTGAATGCTAACGCAAGCATGGAAAATACAGGTCCAGGATAAGCACTGCTTTACCCTCCTGAGCTCAGTGCTCTCTCTGGACACCTGACAAACATAATGCGTTACCCATGCGAGCTGCTGTACTTTTGGGCAAGAGAAGCAGATGGTACCCAAATTAAAAAAATAAAATAAAATAAATCTTTCAAGAGCACAAGAGGGTAATAAATACATTTTAAGTGTGAAACATTTGTTTAGCCTTAGATTCCCCCCATTCCGTCTCAGTGATGACGAACTTAACAGTTGATTTTGTCACTTCTGTCTACATCCATTCGTTTTTGTAACTGTGCATGCAGAAAAAGTGCGTAATAGTGTGGAATTTGTGTTGAGAGGAAGAAAATCAGATGTACATCATCCCTCTAAGTGAGCCGTCTGAACTTTAAGAGTGTAACAAATTTCCACACATCAGCTGAAAATTACAGATCTCATGTGCCCACAGAGTTTGCAGCAAAAAGGTGAAGAAACCCAGATTACTGTAGTTTGCTTTCACTGATAACTAAGTCAAATCACCTTCCACATTACCCTCCTTCCACTGACCAAAAACCAACTGTTTCACCACACTGATGCACTCATGTGGCTGAGCATTTAAACTCACAGCCTGGTGGCTCAGGATGTGATTTCATGGTCAGTTTGAACAGAGATGAGTGAGGACTACCATCAGAGATTAGTGGCTCTTTACCTCCACCCCCTCTCTACCTTTACCTCAATAAGATACTACACTGTACCTACAGAAATAAAGTGAATCTGGAGAAATTAGAACTTGGCAAGAGAACTGTTGACTTTTTTTTTTTTAATAGCTACTACAGAAAAGGAGTTATAATAGCCTTCTTGTCTCAAAAGACAGACAGAAGACAGTACCCAAAATGCATTTTAGAGAATACACCAACACAGGGTAAAACAAAAGAAAAGAAAACAAGAGACCCTAAATGCCTGCTTCCACTTTTTCCTCTTCAAGAAACCGTCGCAAAGCTGGTCCTTGCCTGAAACGTCACAGGGTGCCATGATGTCACAGGGGAAACGTTAATGCTGCACAGTTATATGTGATGGGAACAGTGTACCCTATCCCTATAAAAGGACTCCTTACACATTCATTATATGTATCCTACTGCTCCGCTTGAAAACATTGCACCTGCAGCAGAGCCCATGTTCTAGGAACTGCTGCCAGCAAAAAGCCATCCTCACTTGCCTTATTAGCTCCAACTGCAGTGCCTTGTTCTCGCATGAATGTGCTGACAGACAAAACATCACCGAAACCCTGCCTCCCCTTTATTCACTGACAAAAATTCTGTTAGTTTACTCATATGGAGACTTAACGCAAGTTACTTACAAATGCCTGAAAACATGGGGAAGGGGAAAAGTCAGAAGGGCCAAGTGTTGTTGACGTAAACTCAGCAGAGTTGCTTTGCAAACAAGTAAACATACAATTAGTTAAAACCCCAAACCAAAAAAGCAAGAAGAAAGCAAATGAAAACTGACAGCAGCTCACCTTTTGAGGGGGTGGTCCGTGGTCATCCAAATAAGTGGAATTTCCTACAAAAAAAAGAAGGATGAAGATAAACAAAAGTCATCCAACGCAACTTCAAAATTTGCCAATTCACAGAACCAATGTATCTCTATCCCACTGGTTCTGTGGTGTCAAATAATTCAAGGAAAATAAATACCCTCTGCTCTAATTTTTGATTAACAAGAAATAAACCCAAAACTAGTTTCGTTTGGCGACATTTGTGATAAAAGCTTAGATACATATTGTCATTTTAGGAAAAAACTAAATAGGCCAAGGTAGCTTTAATTAAATAATCACAGCATTCAATTATTTGCATGACAAAAACTGTCAGATGCATCCTTGTACATTTTAAGCAAGTGAGCACAGTTAACCTCAAACAGATTTCTTAAATAATAAGTATCAAAGGCCTTCATCAGACTTTGGTCTGATGGGCTTGACAAGCATTCACTGTCTCTATTCTAACAGGGATTCTCCCCAACCTCCAAGCTACTTTTTTTGTTCCTGAACAGTATCGATTGAATGGGAACTGTATTCTGATGTAATTAAACCTGCCCTTTCAAGATGCTTTTTCAATTCAGGTGAAAAGCTTCAGGAAAAAAAAATCCTCTAACATTTTTAAGTGCTCCTTTCTTAGTTAGCAACAATAAAAAGCAACAATTTCAGACTTTTTACCACTACTTACAAATATACTGATATATAAAACACAGACACCCACAGGCAGGAAGGAGAAGTTTGTGTGTGAGTGAGTGTGATGAATTTCCACGTACAATAAAAAGTCAGGATTACTTTGCAGAAGTATTTTGCTTCCTGTTTGTGCTATGCTTTTCTAGCACAGGTTATGAAGTAATGAAAACTTGAGTCAAAAGGCTCCAACTCCTCTAAAGGTAAGTCCCAATACCCCAAACTCTTTCTTTTACAGATGTATGTACCTTGATCTTACAAGAATTCACACAACTACCAAAGCCTGAACAGTAACTTTTCGATAGTCATCTGAAGTCATGAATCGTCTTCTGAACCATATCAGAAACTCATCTTTCTGTACATGTGACACAAATACACATCCTCAAACAACCCAACTGGTTATTTTAATGCCATAGATAATATGGCTGATTCCCTATATTTGGGATAATTTCTATTATCCAGTCCTCTGATACAATTCTAATTGCCAGGGCAGTAATTCAGTTCCCAGACTGCTAACAGGGTTGTACATGGTTTTCCCATAAAATAGCTACTCCACACACAGAGAGATGGACTTGAGAAGAAGCATTTCAGGGAAATCCCCCTGGAAGGGGAGCAAACAAAGCTCTGTTAGCGCCTCTCTTTCACACTCATTCAGGATTTAAGTTTTCTGTAGGATCAGGCTGTTACCATGTAGTTCATACCAACTTTCTCCTCTTCGCAATTAATTAACCCGAAAGACCGACACTGTTGATAAAAATAACTCTTATGTTTTTCTCACTGTGTCAGGAAAATCGTTTCATCTTGATCCATGCTAAAACAAGTGATGTTTGCTAAAAAGCATTTTTGTTGTCTAAACAAGTTAACACATTAGAATTGCCACAAACATTATATGAAAACTACTAATTTTTTAAAAAGAGTAACAAAACGTTGAGTTTTATAATTGATATTAGGAAAGACACATAGACATATATATTTCCTGTCTCCACAAAACATAGGCAGTCTGTGCTTACCCAAATAAAAAGGAATATTAACAACATATATATTAACTATATCTTCAGCAATCCCCTATCATGGCCCATTTTGCTGTAGGGAAGGATCTGAATTACCACCTTCTCTTGAAAAAACAGATCATTACAGCCATAGTTTATACAGTATCTTATGAAGTAGTGTCAAGAGTGTCTGAGCTGTATTACAGAAATCTTTTTGATATATTCTTTAGAATTAAGGAGCCAATAGCAACTAATTTCACCTTTCTGTGTCAGTAATCTATGCTCTTAGTGTGCGTGCTGCATTTACCTTCCTTTGTAATTTTTTTTTTTTTTTTACAGCACTGTCTATCTACTACTATATCTACTTAAAAGACAACAGTGCAATTTTGGCCCATTTTATAAAGGTCTTTTTCATGGCAGTTGCTTGCTCAAATCTAGAAGCAACTAACAGCAATAGAAACTAACTGCCAGGCAGACATAAATGATCAAGGAAATTAACAGTACTGATCTGAAACCTTGTTGGAATGGCAGAGAACAGAAAACTGTAGACGTTCCCCACTCCTTTATGCTGCCCCAAGCGCCATGGGCTGAGCCAGTTCCCTTCCCCTGCCCCATCTCCTATTTCTGCTCCTCAGGCACATGAACCAGAGCCAATCTCAGCATCCACAGCATGCGACAGCAATTCAATAGTCTGAATTCTTTTGGGTTTGAGTTTAAAACGAGTATTTGTTTTCAGTAATAAAAGAGAAACCTTTTGCTGTATGATTCATACCATAGCCTAAGTAAAAAACACTAAAATAATGCCACAAATCCAGCCGCAGGGGAGTGGAGCAGGCAGGCTCTGGGGTACACCAGCCAATTCGTTAACCCCGCAAAGCCCTGCACGTGCTCTCATTGATCATCCTGTCATAGAATTGGGCTTGCTGCCATTCTGCTTGCCAAACAGGGGCCACACTACAGGAGCCTTAATGCTGGCAGAAATATCCCGATAAACGTGCACCTAGATCAGAGTATTTCTGCAGAAAACCTGCAGGAAAGAGGATGACTTTCTAACACAAGAAGAGGCCATGAAAGGCATATTAAGCAGAGTTGGATATTTACAAATTTTATGAACTTAAGACAGGATGCTGCTTTCATATGTATGGCCACTTTTCAGAGGATACACATGAGACTTGGTTAGCTTAAAAACAAAAGAAAAATTCAGCGTTATAAATATTGCAACAATGGAGAAATACCAAGTAAAGCCGATCTATGAAATATCTTCTACTAAGAGATGACAAAGTAGTACAAAAAGGAGAGCTGCACAGTAAAAATCAGGGACATAGGAATGAATACCATCAACACTGAAACCACTGTTCATAATCTCAAGTGTTCACTGTAACTACATCAACACGACAAGCTTATCTAAGACGGAGAACATTATTATGCAGCTTTTATATGCTCTGGCAGAGACAGCATGCGTTAAGTGCAACAAGAAGAGAAGAGACTTTCTGTGGTGGAAATGACAGAGTGATAAAAAGGAGGTCATCTTTCCTCATTAAGAATCTAGTCCATTGTCCCAAAGCAACCCACGTCACTAAATTATTAGGATGACTTCTCTGAAGTGCTTTAATAAAGCTTTACTAAAAACGTCATTGCTCGTCTGTTGCCCAACGAGACACTTTTAGATATTTTTTTTTTCCCGGCGAAGAGTATTTATTCTTCAAAAACAATTTTTTCTGCCTTACAATATATTCTGCCTTCCTGTAATAGCGTGAAAGTATAAGGCATTAGAAACAAGTCAGACAGAATAATCAAGTCTCAAAACAGTGGGATTATGCATTCCACAAATATGCTCAACAGCACGCTTGAGCTGATGGAACACAGTCTCCTCCAGTCTCCGTCAGAAAAAAAAAGAATCAAAAAATTCAGCTTTATTACAGAACATGGTGAATATGTGGAAGCAGTCCAAATTTTTCCATAATTTATTATCTTTGAGGTTAAGTGAATCAGCGTATGCAAAATCTATGGGGAAACCTTGCGGTTATGTTCCTTTTTTCTTGGAATCACTGAAGCGTGGGGGTTTTGCTTGAAGCAAGCCAAGTTTATACAGAGAAAGATGGTCAGTCACCAGGATTAAGGTCAAATATTACGGTGTCCAGTCCAGAACAACAGAACACAAGAATAACTGCAACCCTGGAAAGAACCTTTCAAAAAAATGACCGGGGAGTAAGGGAAGAGGTGGTGAATGGGCTTATGTATGAACTGAAGACCCTTCAATAACAACTGAAACAGGACAATTTGAACAATTTAGATATCATGCGGAAAGAATTGAGTAGAGATGAAGGGAGAAAGCCAACATGGAAAAATGTGGAGTTTTGACCATTTTCTTGGAGCAGGGTTTTCCCTTGTTGGGAATCACAAGCAGCAGTCCAAGGGAGCTGGGATTCAGCTACTGCCAAATTTAACGTGTCTTGTGAAAATCCTGCTTTGTTCTTTTCACTTGGTCACCGTCTCAGAATTCCAGGCGCCAATACAACCTTCACTGGCATACCATCCCTTAGATCATCTGACGTCTAAAGGAAAGGAACTGTTTAATAGTTGCCTGATGAGTCTTCCGGCCTGAAAATCAAGGCTTTGAAGAACAACTCCTCCCCCAAGCACTCCTAATCATTAAGAACTGGACCTTCAGAAGAAATGAAAAGTGACAGTGAGTAAAATCCCCAGTCCCAGTTATCAGCCTATTCTATGCAATTTCCTTGCTCTTTTCTTTCCACCATGAAAAATTTCCCGGTAGAGAAAATACTGGGTAGGCTCCACCAGCAGGAGCGTTAACTTGAACAGGATGCCCGTGGCCAGCAGCACATACCCAGGCCAGACAGAACTGCCAGAAACAATAGATTGGGGCTAGTTTCTGTGGTTTATTCTCAACCTCCTATGTTTTATAGGTGTCTTTTTTTTTTTTCCTCCCTTCTTTATTTTTTTTTTCTTCTTAGTGGAGCAGTAGACATCCTTAGAAATCTCATAGATTTTTACACATCTGACATAATAAGATTTTCTTAGTCATCGTGTCATGGAGCCCCTGAAGGAAGAGGTCTAGGGACCACAACTTGAAAACCACCAGCTCAGCAGAACGATGTTGCCCAGGTCAAATCCAACCTAAAAGGAAAACTCTGCTATTGCTGAGGTCAGCAGAGCCATACCAGCTTTAACAGAGGGAACTTTTTCAGAGGTGTGCAGAGAAGATGAACATAGCAAAACAGCAAAACCCCACTGACCAGTCTGCACTGGAATACAAAATGACTTATTGCAATTTCTTCCATCATACGTAAAAGGCTCTGTACCTACAACTGGTTTCCTCTGTGCAAGACTAACATCCTGTTGAAATTTTCATTTTGACCATGAAAAAAAATGTAGGGTAAGCATTATTTTTTTAAAAAACATTCTGAAATGGATTTTTCTGCTTCCTTTCTTGCCTTTCAAAACATTTTGGTTATTCCTCATTTTTAGAATTATAAATACCAAAAAATCCCAACCCCAAACCCATACGTTTAATTCAGTCTACATCGCTGCACGCAATGAAGCAAAGAACCTGGAACATGGTAAAAGAAAACCTATTTGGCTTTATTACCCAGTCAACTGAACCTGGGGAACTTCATTAAGATATAATTCAGACTTGTTTACCTACCAGTTTTATACTTCTAACACAATTAGGAGAGAAACTGACACACATAAGCACGGTTTCTGAAAACTTACTGGTCATTCTGCATATGTAATGTATGTATAAAAGTATCACTGGAACACAGATACAGGTTTGGATAACAGTAGGTTCTAAACCAATGCGGAGTATACACCAGAGAAAGATTCTAAATGAAGAAAAATACCTTTACGAAAACAAAGAATACTGACTTTCCATATACTCATCAGTTTGTCCAAATCTATTAGTGTTTATATTAATACACTTGCCTTTTAACATACTCAAAAACTACAGTGGTAACTTCTTCCTAAGAAACTGATCTATGGAACAACATCCACGTTACATGTATTTGTTACATTCAAACTTACTAAAATGTATAATTATAATTCATCAATAAGAAATTCAAAACTTAAAGTGGTTAAGCTCAAATAAAAAAAAAAAAAATCAAAGTTATGATATGACGCCATCTATCCAAATTATGTGATCTACAGCAGGCACCACGATGGAAATGTCGCAGACATTGGGTTTATTGGTGATATTTCCTAGTGCTTTTTGCTTTTGCTTCTACCCTCTAATGACAGACTTTCCAGCCTATAATTCTACAAGATGAAAGACCCATTTCAATGAACGTTTAGAAACGTTGGCAAGATGAAACCGAATCTGAATATTCAATAATGAAAACTCGTGGCTTAAACTGCTCTCAAATAAGGAGAAAAATCTTTCCATTTTACAAACTCATAAAGACAGACTTTCTGACATCAGCAAGTTCTTAAGTTTCCTACTACAAGCACCCGCATTCTGTATTTGTCCTATATAAATATCAAAGAGTTAAGTATTTTGCTCCAAGACTCTTGCTGGGAGACTTTTAGACACCTGTACCTAATCTTCACTCTGGAAGTCTTATATGACCATTTCACACCAACTTTTTCCTTGTACTGGCCTTTAGCACCCAGAAGACTTCACAGCCCAGCATATACTGGCCCCAGCCCAAAATACCTACAAACAGCAGTCTTGTCCTCTGCATTGCTGGTTCTCAGCCCCTTTCTACTCCTCTGAGGACCCTTCTCTGAGATCTCTGCAGGTTCAGTCATCCTTTTCGCACCTGATGGCAGTGCGCCACCTGCCCAGTTACCCCTAGTTGAGAGGCTGACTGATGTCCTCCTGGCTTCAGCACATGCAGTAGAGATGCGGACAGGACAGGGGAAGGTGCACGCCAGGCATGGCCCTCCTCCGGCAAAGAGAGGAGACCCCAGAAGGCAAAGCTACTCCAAAATCACAACTCGTCTCCGAACTGTGTGGTTAAGCCTTGCTTCAACACACCTAACATGGAAAGGTAACAAGCATTTCATGATGTACAGACAGATATTCATTTTATTGTTTGTTTTGTCAATAAACTGCTTTATTACTACTGGGGGCAGGGAGAGGGAAAAATAAAATAAAATCAGGTAATAAACCCAGCCTGCACTCAAAGGAAAAGCAGATATGTAGCTCTCTATCAAGACAGTGCAGGAAAAAAACCTAATGACCAAAAAAGTAAGGTGTAATTAAGCTAAACCATTTCAATTTTATTTGAATGCATTTCACTACGAGAACAAAGACTGTGACCTATCTCTGCAGCCAGACAGGTCTTTACTAAAAGCACTTCAAAGCCTCATTAATCTGTTCTTCATCTTCACTCTACTTGTCCGCTGGTTCTCAAATTCTGTTCCGGTATCACCTAGCAAGTGGACACTGATTAAATACGGAGCCCTTTTTGTTTTCCCCCAAAGAAGATTTTTATCCTACCTTCTGCCACAAAGTGTGCCAGACACTTTGTAATGATTTGCATTCTTTTCTTCTTTTCTTAATTTCCTTAACAAAAATGCAGAGTCAGTTCTATAAATATACACGGTACTATGTTTCTTGGTGCCTTTTGGGGTGTCCCTGGGAAAAGTTCTCCTCTCAAAATGTGTGGTCAAGCAATACTTAAAGCTAGGCAACTACAAACAAAGCTGTTCAAAATTTAAGGGACAAGTTGGGAAAAGGTCACAGTTCGACAGCTAAACTGCCACCCACTGAAATCACACAGACAAAGACTGGTCTCCTACTTCATTTCCTAACTGGCTAACATGAGAAGAATAGTGGAAACTGTCAAATTACTATGGCTGCATACAAAAAGGATCAGCGCAGCACAGAAACTAGCAAGTTAGAGAGTAGTCAGAAACATCTGACATTTGGAAATGAGCTAGAATTGATGGCACTCAGGTAGCATACCTAGGAAACTGCCTGTGGCAGGCTGCATTAACAACTATCTTCGAGAATTAGCAGAGAATTAATGAGTTAAAATCTGTCTAAAAGACCATACTCTGAAAATATGTATCAAAACCCAACACTCTTAGATTGGAAATGGAAAAATTCTGCAGTGAGTGAGGGGGAAGCAGACTGGCCACCACTGTAGGACTCCAAGAGCAGATTAGGCAGACATCTGCCAGCAACAACCCAGGTGTTGCCACACTGCTTTAGAACTGACAGGCAAATTAAACCAGCTCCAATTCCAGCCCTATTTCTGTTTAATAGTTGGTTTTGGTTTATTTGTTTGGGTTTTTTTGTTTGCTTGTTTTTTTTTTAATCAAGCAAACATCCCCCTCTCGATCTTATCACTCATTAATGACTTGAAAAAATGCATTACAGAGCACTGGTATTAAATTTGGTAACAATACCAAATGAAGGGATTTGACCTCTGCTGAAACTCTGGGGCGAACACAGAAAGATACTGATCAGTTAAAGAAATGGTCTGAAAACACAAGATGCAATTCAGTAAAAAAAAAAAACAAGCATAAAAATTTCAACTTGGATAAGGGCAAAATCTTCATAGAAGCAGAATGGAAACAAAGGGGAAATTGCAGAAAAGAGCATGGGGAGAGATGATGGGACGTGAATACCAATTCGCTTCCTTTGGATCTCTTTGAACACTCCATGATAATTTTTCAGGAAGATCTTTCCACCCCAGCTGAATGTCCAGTGATAGTTTCACTAGTATAGCAAGAAACCTGTTTAATTGATTGTCATATGAAGAAATTATTAAGGTTACTCCATTTCCTCCTTTTCCTCCTGAGTGATAAGACGGGTGCAAGAACATTTGCGGGCCATTTGCCTTCATCAGAGAAAACTTTTTTACCTCTCCCCTGCAGAATGAGTGACACACAGGAAGAAGCTCTGTGGGACAAAAGATGGTGGCAGGGCGGTGGCACTCCCCCGCTCAACATGCACGCTCTCCCCTGCACGGAGAGCTGCCCACCAAACGCAAGAGACTTCCCCTTCACATCTGAAGTACAGCACTGCAACTCCACAGACAAACCTTTTCTCTCCAAGGCTCTCCTTACCTAAGTGACGAAAATTTAAAGGTGGGGTTGAAGGCTGGACAAAGGACATAATGATGAGGTTTCAGTGAAGACCCTGTCACATGTGAGGCCTCTTAGTCTCACTTCACTCTGCCATTCAGGCTAGAAGCTCCAGGGACTCTGTATCTAACCAGACACCTTCTCAGATGATACCAGTCTCAAGAGTTTCCTATTACACCAATACCAGACATCAGCTCTGTTCTTCCACGTGACGTTTTTCCAGAGACAAGGATTTTATTATTTAAACTTAACACCCAACTTGCAAGCTTTATTCCTGTCCATTACATTTATGCAGATGTTTTCAGATATACCTCTCTTCCCCCTGCCCAGGCAATCTTGGAAAACAGCAAGTCAATGAATTTTGGAAAACACCCAGCTGGCGAGTCACCAGTTATTCAAGGAAGACTTTTATTACTATTATTGGTGTTATTAAGTACTACACTCGAAATGCTGTCCAGAATGGCTTGTTTGTTGGGCGTTTGGTTTGAAGTTTGGGTCCCTGGAGGCACATTTCTGAGAAGCTGCATAGGTCTGTGGTCTGACCCCAGCGCCACCTTCCTAGCGGAGAAGAAAAGAACACGCTTCCCAGACAATTGGTTACATAAAGCTCGAAAGAATTATTCATATTTTTATGGTGCTAAAGCCAAATGAGTTTTCCTTGTGTGTGCTTTTCACAACATCTCTCAAGTCATAGGGTTGCTATGATTTTGTCACACTTCTTTACAAAGGCAGCCGCGTTTAGGATAATGGACCCCCCCAGACAAGGTAGCCTGCAGGATCAAGCTGTATGTCTGTACAGTTTTCCACTTTCTTCACAGCTCAGGTTCTCTTTCTGTCTGATCTCAAAAAGCATGACTGAAAATAAAAACAGAGCCTTTTTACAAGTCTGTCTCCTTTTCCTCCCCTCTACCATTTTTTTGTGCCTACACGGGAATCATTGTTAAACTCTTCCATGTATTTATATACCTTTGAAAAACAAGAACAGTATATGTAAGAAGTGGCTATCTTTGTATTGCGTTCTTTTCTGAAGATAAAATTTTTAGAAAATTACAAATTCTTTAACCATTATTAGCTTCCGATTCTCAAAAGGCTTAACAGGCACAAAATTGGAAGCAGCATTTCTTGCCAAGCTAAGGAAGAAGCCCGTAACTGCAAAACAGAATATATTAAGTAGGTCAGATAAGGAACATACTGTACCTAAATGAGTTATTTCTTCTTTATGACACATTAGCACAGTTTTATTAACCTCTTATTACGAAAAATACTAAAGCTTCAGATGGTTTTCTAGACTTCAATATGATTTAATACAAATATTTTCCATTACTATAAATGCTTTGGCCAAACTGCTCAATTTTCTCACTATCCAGTTACTGGCTTCCGTTCATGAACTCCTTTTAACTCCTTTCTGCCCTGTCTTAAGTAGGTGCATTTGAGTGATGAAAAGACTCCTCAGTGCAAGCGTTCTGTATTTTAGGAACGTCTATAGAGAAATTGCATGTTTGAAAATAAGAGGCAAGATTTAGCAACCACAGAGTGTTGGGACTTGGCTTAAACCTGCCTTTCCATTTCAGTACCTTTGTATCTCCTGCAACTGGAAAAGGATGGGATTAACCCCATTCCTGTCATTCCAACCCCTTGCAATACTTGCAATCTTCTACTTCAGATTTCAGCCTTTACTGAGAAAAGATTAATTTTAGTACATGGAATAGGTAACTTAAAATCCAATGTATCTGAAAGAATCATCTTCTACAAAGCACTGCAAGTGCCCAGCACAAACACTGTGATTTCTAGAAAGATGACTTTTCCTGCCTTCTGCCTCAATTCTCATGATTTTAAACAAGATTCGTACCCCATTTTTGTATCAGCGCATGATTTGTTAGATTGATCCGTAAACATTGGATGCCCTATGAAAAAATAACTGAATGTCTTGTTATAAAAACTTCTGCTCTTCAAAATCTAATGCTGTCCTTACTACTGAAGCCCAAGACCCACAACGCATACAAAAGGCTTCCCTGTACAAACGAGACAACACAACCCTCATGACTTTCATCAACTCACAAATTGATCCAGCAGTAAATATAAATGTGTACTGACAGTTTTTCCCAGATTGTAAACAGCAAAGATTTAGCAGGCATTTAGTATGCTTTCAATTTTCAAAAGTTTGAGTAAAAACATTTGGAAGGCAACAGACACATGAAGAGTCTTCAGCTGTATTGATTACTTCTTGCAACTTTAAGCTCTCTCCAACAACTAAAACAGTGTCTCAAAAACGTCAGCAATGACAGGTTCGGCACTAACATCTTTATGATACAAAGGTAAACAGACTGGATGCAGTGTCACACAACCACACAAGCAGTCCAAGCATCATCACCCTTAGCAGAAGTCTTCAAATTGGCATTATTTCTCTCATGTTCTCTACCCGTCCCAGAAAGATCCGCACTTTCTATATATACTACTAATCTAACTGGTGAAGAGTTCAACTCAATGAAGGTACCAAGGTGGTCGAAAATGCATTTCGACTCATTTGGATAACTGTTTATTTAGCTGCTCTTGGGTGCTTTGACCGCACTTACGAACTCTGAGATGCAAACACTCACTACTGGTAACAATTACCTAGGCGTGCTCTTTCTTTTTATATCATTTTCCTGTGTTTTATTTAGCTTGGAGAACCACATCAGGATGTCCCCACCAAGATGTGGTAGTTTAATATGTCTCTAACTGCCACTCACCAGCCCTCCTGCAGACCATGCTTCTTACAAGAGACATCTTAAAATATATGAAAAACATCTGTGCCTTGTAGACTACTGCAATATAGTAGCCATTATCTAAATTCAGCTTCTCAGTGTACACATGCATTAAGAGAATTGTTTTACTCTACCTACATATAACTACATAAATATATATCAGCAACAATCTCTGCTTTACCTGAATGGTTGTAAGACTCCTAACCAATATGAAATTAGTTGTTAAAAAAAGTTAAAGCAATTCATATTGGCACATACTCCAGGACAGTATAACTTAGATGTATTATTGCATTATATTACTAGGTGGTATATTATTTTTACGACATGACCGTCAGCCTTCTTTGTAAGAGTAATAATGCTTTTTTAATGCCACGGCTTTATGGCAGTACTTTTAAACTTTTGCTGAAAGGCAAGAATAGGCTTTTTGTTCTAAACGCATAGCGGGCAGAGTGGTGTAATACTACATTTCACAGGGTCATTTCAGCGACAGCATTTCATTTCTACAAATTTCCATTGAGCTTGGCTACGATACAGAGTAAAGAAATTGCAGCACACTGAAATCAATGTTCAGATACACGCAAAATGCAATTCTTCATTCTTTATTCTGTATTAGATTCTACGTTTCTCAGCAAGATGACATTTGGTCACCAATCATGATAGAGAAATCTACCTAAAGAAATCTAATCTAGAGAATGATTTATTGTTTTACGTAAAAGAAAGCCTGAAGACTCTCTAGAGCTAAGCCAGACTACTGTTTAAGGTTATCTAACTGCCAACAGCAGCACTTGTTAATAGAATTTTATGAAAAGTTCATGATTAACTATTAACCATGGGTTCTTCTCATTTTCTCATACCTGGGAAAGCAAGAATATTAAAAAGTGTATACTGTTGTGGGTTTCTGTGTACTGGAAGCTTAAATACTAACTTACATACAATTATAGCTCGGTTTACTTTTATGCGCTACATGTTTCCTTAAGTGAAAACATTCTTACAAGGCAAGACCACCCAGACGTCGCTCATTAATTTTCTTACGGCTTTGTCTTTCTTCACGTTGGATTTCTGTCCATTCACAGCAGAGGTTCTCTCAGTACAGTAATTCTGAAGTTAAATTATTGAGGTCTCCAGTCAGCAACATACTGCAAAACACACTTCTCCTAAGTGAGCCCCATTTAGCGTGACTGGCAGTCTTTACTCCGGAGACGTGTCACGATGTGTTCACACAAGCATCACAGAAACAAAAAATCAAATCTCATTCCATGTACTGAAGTGTTCGCTGCTCACAGGTTTTGTTTTGGGTTTGGTGTTGCCTTTTTTTTTTTTTCCCGATGCTTATGTTTTAAAGCCATCTAACAGACTAGATAGTTCTCATCTTGAAAGAATCCATTTTCAGAGGGTAAATGCTCCAATTGTTCTGAAGCCCGGTACCTAAAAATTAAGGAACCTAGCGTCTTCAGACACAGAAACAATGGTCTGCAGTGTAAAAATCATCAGGACAGACAGACAACTACGTGGACGGCACATGCAGGACTGATGTAAGTTACTCATGGAGAATTTACCACTTCCGTGGATTGTCCTGACCTCTGCTCCAAAGACAGAGGGGTACTCTCTGATGAATAGCGAACTGTCCTTCAAATGGACTCTTGTAGGAAAGGGATTCTATTTCAAACAACATCCAAAAATCCATATAATGCCAACACAACGTTTGTTTCAATCTGAATGCAGCCTTCACATTTTAAGGGACTGCATTCGACTGAACTACACAGCAGGCACACTCCATTTGCTACCCTGCGATGAAGAGGAAATAACCTTTCAGCAACGGTTGTAGCAGATTGCTCAGGGCTTCAGTGTCTTTACCCTGTAGGACTCTAGGCTTTGGGACACGTCATGACTTTTGTGCTGTTATTTTCCTCTCTAGCCCTCAAAAATTCATCTCAGACTTCCCACCAGAAGTCATTTTGTTACAGGTCTTGACATCCTTATGGATCCGCTATCAGCGGCTCTCATGCTATGGTCAGCCACAGTGTCAGCTCCTCAGCTCCCCTAACTCCAAACAAAATACAGCTGTGAAAATACCTCCTTCTCTGCTGCTGCTGCAACTTCACACAAGCTGTTTAAGAGGTCTCCACTGTTTTCTTCTTGTTTCCCACAGCAGTTTCCACTGTATTACATTATTTACCAATCAAGAGCCCTCCAGAGCTTATTTTTGTCAAACACTAGGAGGCACAATGTAATTCCCCTAGTTGCCTTCTCAAAAATAGTACAACAACTAGTTAAGAAAAAAAAAAAATAAAATAAAAAGAAGTCAGCCTGAAACAGACTTCTGGCACTGAAAATACACCAGCCCAACCTGTTGAAAATTAGGAAGCTGAAAATGGGACCTTAAGGAGGTAAAACTGGGGTAGAAACTTTGACAAAATGCCATGGCACCGGGATTACCAATACTCGTATTTCAGAAGACACCAGTGTATTTATTCAGGCTGAAATGTGAGGTCCCAGCCAAGGCACAAGCAATAAAGTGCTTCAAATGACACAACAGGGCCTGGAACTCCTACTCCCATGCCAGGTGGTTCTCCTCCCTGCTTTGCAATCCTTCCTTAAAGTAAGACAAAACAGTGTCACCTCAAACATCACAAATATGTTTTCCTTCAGAGTCATCTTAAAATCCAAATCATTGTTTGATATATTTTGTAAGAGACGTTACAGAAATAAACAGATCTAAAAGCCCTGCAAAGGGTTACTTTAATATGGTAGTTATTGGAAACCCGTAAGAGGAACTGATGAAATAAATTTTACACCAGTAATGTTTGCAGGATTGAGCCTTCAGATTAGCACCCCTTTGGAAAGGGGATGCAGCCTTCTGACATGCTCGTGTGGGGCCCAGCACTCACTAACCTCACAATTGACTAAAATGCATCAAGTTTCCAACATCCCTAAAAGTTTATTATTCAGTTACGATTTTATATACTCTTACACCTTGTATTCTGTCTTAGGGATGTAAACAAGTTTTGCATTTAGCTGCGAAGAAACCCTGAAATATGCTGCCATTTTAGTTCATGGAAACTTAAAGGAAGAGGCATAAATACGATGCCATCAGCTGGAACATGCAGCCAGTGAGCATTAACACGATTTTTCGCAGGCAGCTATATGAGGCTCGTATAAAACTACAAAATTTTACAGCAAGACATAGACTCTTTAAGACCACCCTGGGTGGAAAACAGGGTAGTTGAATTGCTTTTGTATTCTTTTAAAAAAAAACGGCCTACGACTTGAATCACAGCAGGAAACCAGTGCGCCCATCCCCCAAAATAAAACCAAAACGCCTAAACTTGACAGGAAAACCAGGAAGGCCAGCTTTGCCTTTATGTATCTTTTTTAGTTTTGATTTGTTTATTGCTTCTCTCCTCTCCCTTCGCACACTATTTTCGAAGCATGTCTTTATTGTAATGCAATCGTAGATTATTCTACATATATTCTCCATGGGAAGAAAAGCAACTTTGCACTCAATTTATCATGTCATATTAAGTGACTATACTTCTACTTGGGCTGGGAAGGATGCCAGCAGGCTCAGCATACCCTCTTCCGCTACCTTCCGTCAAGGAAAAGATTTCAAGGCCTACCACTTCTTTCTAGCACTCAACAAACCATAGCTCTGATGATATTCTCCTTTTTTATAATGCAGACGAATGACAGGATACAATTTCACCATGTATTCTCATAGCACTTGCTGAATGTTTAGTCAAATTTTAAGTACTACGACTGAAAGCTATTAACTATGAGAAGTCATCCCTTAGGAATTCCCTGGGAAAAGAAAAACAAACAAACAGAAACACAGATATCAGCACCTTGTCACTGACATTGCAAAGCCTCAGCACCATGCTGCAGCCTCCTGGGCTGCTCTGGAAGCTGGGCTGCTGCAGGTACACGGACCCGAGGAGAAATCCAGATCCCATGCCAAATGCCAGCCTTGCTTCAGGGGGCTGGGCCACGTCCTCAACCTCTTCCACCATCACTGCTGAATCTGGGAGCGCTCCCAGCAACAGCGGGACCACTTCTTTTAAGTTAAAATTCTACAGAGTCTGAGAGACGATGTTCACAACTGCCAACATCCACAGCTCCTGGGAATCTCAAGTCTTGGTTTATACTGTAGAATCATACAATCAGTTAGGTTGGAAAAGACCTTTAAGATCATCAAGTCCAACTGTTAACCTAACACTGCCAACTCCACCACTAAACTATGTCCCTAAATGCCACATCTACATGTCTTTTAAAAACTTCCAAGGATAATGACTCAACCACTTCCCCGGGCAGCCTGTTCCAGCGCTTGACAACCCTTTCAGTGAAGAATTTTTTCCTAATATCCAATCTAAACCTCCCTTGGTGTAACCCAAGGCAATTTCCTCTTGTCCTAATGCTTGTTGTTTGGGAGAATAACTGACACCCACCTCGTTACAGCCTCTTTCAGGTAGTTGTAGAGAGCGATAAGGTCTCCCCTCAGCCTCCTTTTTCCAGGCCAAACAACATCAGTTCCTTCAGCCACTCCTCATAAGATTTGTTCCCTAGACCCTTCACCAGCTTCACTGCTCTTCTCTGGACATGTAATTTGGACACATTTGAATGTAAACACATTCAAAGTTACTGTGGTAGCAAACCCAGAAAAAGGGCAGTGTGGATGGGTCCCAACAAGAAATCTGGAGTGGAACATTACAGCATCAGGTGGATTCCTCTCCTCTTTTACCAAAAATGAACTGGAAAACAAATATTAGTAACCTGAACAGTCGTTAAAGAGTTTTTGGAATTCTGTAGTTGTTTCTCCAATTTGAGGATTCAACAGAGCCGACCATATACATTGACTGACATCAGGACCATTGCTGGGGCTAAGGCAGATGATGCACGAGAAGCAAACAGGCTATATCATCACATTAGATAATGGTGCTCTAGCCACAAATGACAAGGAAAAACCTAAAAAGACAAAACAAAACAATCCACCATTTACGTAAGGACTCCTAATGTTCATTTCTCAACCATTCTGCAGAACAGATACTTGGGTCATGAGAACCAAAATGAATTTTTAAAATAATTTCTGTTGGAAGTCCATGCTGAAGTCAGTGGAAAAACTTCCAGCTACTTAAGTTTTGGTTACGCCGAATGGTTTCTCCTCTGAAGGAAAAAGGGATTTCCTGCACAGACCTGAGCTCTTATAAGGTGGACGTTTCTGACACTTCACTTTCCGTGCAATATTCCGACAATATTAACATAAAAATACTGGACAGTCAAGGCACCCTTTTCCAAAGCATGCATGCATCCGTAAGTGCACAACATGCAAACAAAAAGCGACTCTGAAGCTTCAAGAACTTTAAGATGTTTATATTACTCTATATGACATATTGCTAGTCAGCAACGGCTTCACCCAGACAGAACAGGACAGCACTGTATGTCAGAAGTAGTTAGGAGAGTTTGGGAAATGTGATTGCATAGCATACCTAAGATCTAGGAATAATTTAGTCATTCAAAGATCACAAAGGGGAAAGCAGTTCTACTTCTCCCAGCCGCTGACCAATATCCTGGAGGAGCTACAGTTTCTGTTAAAACGATCACACAGAAACAGGCACTTTACAGTTTCAGAATTTGTTTTCAGTACTGAAATAAGTGAAGGCAGTTCACACTTTTCAGGAAACTCATAAAGGCAGCACAGAAATGTCAGAAACCCAATTACAATGCCTTCGATGATTAGAAAATTTCTGCCATTACAAATGGAAGAATGTCTTCACATCTAACATAACACTGTTTTCACACAGATGAAATTATAGTTATTTCTTTGTAATCTGGCATGCAACCTGTTTTTAACTTGACTTCCGTTGTTAGTACACTACTTAGAACATTATGCAATTTTGGCATTTTAACTGGTTTTCTGCAATTATGCCAGTTCCATATTTTTCCACAGCTGACCTGTTATTTACTGTCAACGTAATTTTTCTAGATTGTTCTGAAATGTATCTCTGCCCTTACTGGCTTTTACAATATCTTTATTTCAGAATCATCTGCAAATATAATCAAAATGTTAACTCTCCACTTCCTAAGCATTAAAGTAGACGTTGCACAAAACCAGAGTACCTATCCTTAGTAGACGCCTTCTTTAAATACGTACGTGCCCTTACAGCTTAGCACCATGGTAAATGAAATATATTTTACTCATTACTATTATTCTCATCAATAAAGAATACGTGCTAATGGAGAATGCAGGTTAAGTGAAGAAAATTTGCTTCTATAAAATATTATCAGGTTTCTGATTATAATTGCACTGTTGCGCTTTAGGACACCCTAAACGATACACAACCACATGCAGCAACCAGATCTTATTCCAAACTAGCAGCACCCTCAGCACCGCCAAGAGACCGTGGCGACCAACACATGGTCATCCCTCTGCCTTCTGCAAACCTGCCATGAACTGTACCCGGGCACAAATGTGGCACCTGCATCACTGAGCCCCCAGTGCCCTCCGGCGTCAGCCTCCCTCCACCTCGCCCAGCCATGGTGGCCAGACCCGAGCTGCACCTCCGAGGTGCCACTGTCCCTTCCGAGCGGGACAAGGAAGTGTGACACCACCCGCTCCGTGAGAGGCTTTCAACACGTCCTCCGAGCGCTGAACCACTGCGGCGAGACTGTTGCTCCCACCACGCAGCAGTCGCCCTCCAGCTTCTCCAGGCGTTGTATAAAGCGCTTGAACAGCAACGTTTTTCTGGCTGATAGCAAACTGTGTGACACTACAGACGATGGTGTTTTTAAACTCAAATTGCTTTATGACTGAATCTGCAAATGCAGCTTTGCTCCAAAACTACAGTGTGGCACATATGAAATTATTCATTGAGATTCTTTACTCTATTTTCATTCCTAGCAGCCCTGAATTGAAACCACGTATTTTGGAAGTAGGACTCCCAACATGCTGGTTACTTTGGAGACTTCTGGTTAAGTGTTAAAGCAACAAAGGAGACACAGGAATTACAGGCTGTTTTGAGATACTCCTCTTCGTTTCTATGGAAACCAAAACATGTTTGCTTTATCTTCCTATTGCCGCTTTTAGAAAAAACTCAAGTACATTCACACTTTCTTTTAATCTCTTGCTTTCACTTTAGCAAAAACCCCCATTCTCCAAAATACTTAAAAAATAAAGATTAAAAAAAAAAAATACTTCTGGTGCAACGAGAGCGTCCCACACGGAACGGTGGGAGAGCTGTGCTACTCCTGCTGATCCGCTTCTTCCTGAACTCCTCCTGATTTGGTCATTCATCTGATCAGCAACAACAGGGGAAAAAAGTACAGAGAAAGAAAACATTCAAAGCCAGGGCTGAATAACCCACTACCACTCAATGATATTTGAGATTTTGCCAAATTAAACAGAAGGCCAGCTAAATTGTTCTTACAGTGTACTCCATCATACGTTTACATTTCCTGTAAACATTTTAACCATGACAATCCTGCACCTTCTTCAACTGCTAGGACTGCTGTTGTAATGCAACGACAACAAAGGCAGGCCCTGAACCACAACCCCAAGCATACAATATTTAAGAATGACAGCTTTTGCTCAAGCGCTACAGATACACTTCACTTGCTATACAAATCAAACTAAACCTCCTGACAGACTCTTGCCGCAAGTCACGGCAAGCGTACAGGGCAAGCCAGGTGGACGTGGATTAAGCCTTACAGTCCCACCAGCACTTCGGCTGCCACCCTGCTCAACACAGAAACTGTGCTGAATCCCCCCAGCTGAGTTGAAGGGACTTGGCTGAGTCTACAACCTGAAGTCCCCAGCTGAGCCGAGCCATCACGCTCTCTCTCCTCCAAAGGGCCTGTTACAGCTTCCCCACCAGCTCCTGGGAGAGCCAAACCCCACGGGGCCCCATCTGTCAGCCCCACAGCAGTGTTTTGCAAGTGTGGCCGTGAGGGACCCTTGTGCAAGGCCACCATGGATAACCTCATGTTCCTCACGCCCACAGGCACCCGGCAGGAATTTCTACCTCACACAGAGGCACGGCACTCCCACAGTAACTCTCAGTGAGTTACTCCACAGTGAGTATGCCGCGGCCACACAAGGCAGCCACAGGAGTAATTAATCTGAGGAAGGCTCTTCGGGGCAAAAAGCCCTCTTGCTAGTAGGACAGGCCAAGGGACACACGCCACCGAAGAGCACTTCCAAGCATGTAACACCTGTACACGGCAGCTGCTGGAGCCGTGGAGCAGTCCATTAAACAATCTCCCCACGCACAGGGCAGAGAATCATCCTGCCTGAACTGCAGCCGTACCATTCACATGCCTAAAGCTTCCAGAAATCTGACTGAAACATTTTCCTTTTGGTGTCCAGAAGCCAAGGAATACTCAGTCTGCAATCACCTGCAAACACGTTCACCAAACCGAGCTGGCCACCGGAGCACCCGCTGCAGAGACAACAAATGCCAGCCTCTAGTGGGAGGTTTTCCTCTCCCACACTGCCACTTTCTGCCTCATGTGGGACCAGTCTTACGCTGGCACCTGATGAAGCCGAGGGCAGCCTGCCTCCCTGCATCACTGAGGCAACACAGAGTCCTGCGCCTATTCTCCGGCTTCTCGACTTACGCTCGTTGGCATCTATCACCGACACTTTCAATATATGCTGCCTCCCGATTTTCCTTCCTTGGTCCTTGGCAGTGGTCCTGACGGCACACCACACTGCCCAGTGACTGCCTGGGGGCCACAGGAGATCTCCTGCTCTTGTTGACCTTCCCAGGTTGACAACAGAAGAACTAATTAAGAAGGGCGACTACTTTTCGTGAAAACGGTGAGGGAAACCATCGCCAATATTATAACCATCAGATGTCTGCAGCTTCGCATGGCACTATTACAACTAAACACGTTCACTTTTACTCGCCTTCTTCCCCCAGCCAAATCATTATTTTCATAATGTGATATAATTTCTGGCATCAAGTCACGTTGAGAACAAAGTTACTGTGAATTTTTACAAATGACATTATTTTCTGCAATCTAAAGACTGCAGAATGTGCGAACAACTTTAAACGTTTTCATTCTGAAGTCCTATAATTTATAAAGACTCATAAAAACAGTGAACATCTATTTTGAAACAGACTCTCAAGCTAGACACAGAAATCACAGCTGGAAACACCGCCTCTTTTTTTTTTTTACTGAGCAGGAAAAAAGGAAAGCACGATAAAAGCTTAATACCGAGATGCCCAGACAGTTTTCAGTACATGTAAGAAACAAAATTATAAAACAAGAAACAAAGAAATAAAACATAAAAAAACCCTTTTTGCTGAACCAAAAAGTATCCTATTTTTGTGTTTAATTGAATGTTCTCCAGACAAGACATCTGAATTCAATTCACAGAAGTTTTGTTTTGGGGGTTGCATTTTTTTTTTTTAGTCGTTTTGTTTTGTTATTTTAAGTACTGAAAATTTAACTATGTGAATTCATTATTGCTGAATGTCAGGATCACAGGATGGTAAAAGCGTAATCCACATTTTGAATAGCTCCTTAGGAAAAGCTGTGTGCACAATAAACATGGAATGTGATCTCACGGAAATACTGCAGTGATATATGCAACAGTCATGCCATTACTAATTCATACATTCCGAATTTCGGTAGTTGTTTATCCTCAAAGTCTTGAGCATACAGATGATGCGCTAATTTGTTTCCAACTGTCTCATCTTAATGACTTTTCTTCAGAAGATAGATTAAGGTTCTTTTTAGTCCTGGTAATATAAAGGCCACTCGAATCAATAAACTTGAAAAATGCGTGTAATTAAGAAATTTGGTTTGCCTAACATTTCTAGATGTTGTTTCGCATCTAATAGGTGGAGATTGATACATAAAGTTCTGATACAACAACACAAAAACAGTCAGTAGTTTCTTTCTGCTGTCACCGATAAACAATTTGGATTTCTCTGGAAGCACAGCCCTGGCATCAACTCCTCTATTTTTATTTGAAGTATGTCTCATAAGCAACCTATAGGATGGACTTGACCAACAGGAACAAAGACCAAAGGGCTTTGCCTTCCTTTAAGAGGTGTGAATGACCACCAAAACTTATACAACTCCCTCTCCAAAACCTGCCACGATCCCGAGGGATCCCAATCCCACCTGGGACAGAGCGTTGCTGTTAAAAGACACTGAGGAGCAGAGTGGTCTACAAGGCCTGCGAGAACACGCACTGAAAGCCACAAAATGCTGAACACCCACAAAAAGCCACAGCAATATTAGATACAGCACATGGGAGGGTGATGGAACAGTCTTGCTAAAAGATATGAAAATGGAGGCAGGCTGCTACTAGCACTGAGAGAGAGAAGTACTTTGGGGAGGGCGGAGGGGGGGGATTTTAGCTGCTGACACAGTCAAGCCATTCAATACAGATAAAATATTCATTTCAGACGTTTTCCAACACTGATAAGGTTTGCTAACAGATGACAACAGACTATTTTCCCCAGCCTCTTTAGGGGTGCTACCCTGGCTGACGGGGTACATAAGATTCTGCATCATGAAATCTTTCCTTTTCCAGAGGCTGTACATTCAGAGATACCTCAGGCTGTTGTTCCATACACAGGAGCCATAACTTTTCTTTTCTTACAAAAAGGGAAACAAAAAAAATTAAGAAAATCACCATTCTCCTTTCTGACAAAAATATACCAAAAGATGTTTGCTCCAGATCCAACATCTTTTCCAGAAATGTTTGTTCAAAAACAAGAGCTGAGACTGAAGTACGGATCTCAGCAAGCAGAGGGTGAGAGCAAGAAGCCTTCCAGCACTGTCCACGTGAATACTTTCCTTTGCACAGCTTGAGCCCATTAGCTTCTTTTGTTGTCTCTACACTGTCCAATAAAAGCAACTACATCCAGCCCCATTTGTAGTACCCATTATTTAAATGCAGGCATTTACGCCTCTCCTCCAGCTTTAACATGGCAAACTTCCCTGGATTAATAAACTGGTCATCCTATTAGATCTCCAGCTTTGTGGCAATAAAAGGCTGGCTTATTACAAGGGCGGGGATGTGCATCTTGTGACCTGTGAATCCTCTGAAGTTGTAAATGTATCACAAAGCCTACAAAAAAATACTCAAACCACACAATATCACAATACCCATCAGCCATGGTAAACCCAACCCTAATTTTAGGGTGCATTGAAAGGCCAATGCAGATACAGGGCACTAACACTGATGTTGATATCTGGCACTGGTTTAGAACTGTCTGGAAACATGCAGTGTTTTGGGGAGGTATATAATATTAAACTGGACATCTGCTCTTAAACCACAAGAATTCACATGCTTTGCTTTTTGATTTCCAACTTCACTTTTCCAGGAGGTCAAACTCCAAATTCAGTCTGATGCCAACCCTCTTGCTGTTTTCTACGAAAAGCTCAAGACAGAGATCCAAGAAAAGCACAAGCACAGCATTCTCCTGGCATGTAGGAAAATTTCCCAGGAGCAGCTACGATTGCTTCGCTGGTCTCTAGGCTCTGCTTCTGGGACAGTCCTGCTCCACTGCTGCTGTCAGCTGCGAGACCTGGCCGGCTGGTGTGGCCGAAGGCAGCCCCTGCTTGCTGGCCGTGCTCTGCAGCATCTCTGCCAGCCTCCCTGGCTCTCCTTGCCTCCTCCCCAGTTCCCTTCTCTCTGCCTGTATCTGCAAAATTCAACCCAGCTCCATCAGGCTGTCGCTCAATGAAGTGTTCTCCCTTGCCCCCGCGGCTCCCAAGTCACATTGCGCCCACAACCTCTCTTCTTCCCTTGCAGTCAAAACGGATGATGGTCCTAAAGGGGGATCACATGGGAGAAAAAACAGATAGGAAACCATTCTTGTTGAAAAGCTTGCTCAGTGAAAACTTACAGAGCTTGTTCGGAGAGCTCACGGGGAGCTCCTTTCCATGACAGCTTTGTAGGTCTGCTGGTGACCCAGGAGCTCTCCTCTCTCTGGCTCCCACACAAGCTACTTTTTCAAGGCCATGTCACGAGTAAACTATTATCTGCAGTTGTTTATAATATCAAGCCTCGCAGCGCCTGCGTTTTGTAAAGGGACAAGTACCCAGCTCAAGCACAGAGAATTTAACCCTTGGGCAAAGTACGTATAGTGAACAAACACAGCCAAAAATCCCACATAAAGTTCAGATTCTTTCCTGAAATCAGAAAACATCTTCCTTCTCTCCCCTCCCAAAGGCCAGGAGAGGTTATTCTCATGTCATGGTCCTGTACAACAGGTTAGGAAATTTTACCCCTCAATTACTGCCCAGTTCTTCCATCCGTAGGGTATTTGCAAAGTATTTACAGAGTCTGCCTGCTTTCAGTGAGAGCTGCCATTTTTGAAGGCAGAAGCAAAGCAGTTGGTACCACTCAAAACGGCTCAACGGTCCACTTTGACAAAGACTGTTACAGCCAGTTTTATTTCAAAACTAGAGTGCCACAATGAAGTTGTAAAACACTGACTTATGTTTGGAGTGCTGAGTATTACAACTCTAGCATTCACTGAAGAAATCAGCAGAACATTTTCTTTTTATCTTTTTTTTCCAGAAAAGACATATCTTTGAGTCCTTGCCATAAGAAATGTTTTTGTCCTATGTTTTTTATAACCTCCCAGAACATTTTTTTCCTCCCTTAATTACAAAATGTGTGTTTTTTCCATAGCTTCTACACAAACAGCACAGGAAAGCCAAAATGTTTCTCATACTGTGACTTTTAATGAAGAACTTGCTACTGATACCGACCTTGTTACAGGCAGATTCTCTACAACAGATTTTTCTCTTCACATATCTTACGGTTGTCCCAGTTCTCCACATAATCTCATTATTGTTGCTATTTCCAGTTCAAGTTTATCTGAATGCAGCTTCCAACTATTGCTTCCTGTTATGACTTTCTCACGTACTGTAATTTCCTTGATATTTTCTCCCTGCAAAGGTACTTGACCGCTGTGATCAAGTTATGCCCCAGTCTTCTTTATGCTAAACCTATACCAAGTTTCACTAGCGAGGTACTTTTTCCAGCCCTCAAATAATTTTTGTGGTGTTTTCTTTGGTTTTTGTTGTCGTTGTTTTGTTTTCTTTTTTTTTTNACTATACTACAAGACTAAGAGGTAAGTGTCATCTCACTGTTCTATTCCTTTATTACCACAGCTTCAGTCTGATGGGCATATTGATATATAGGAAACAGAAAATTACATATAACACAAGCTTAAACTTGAATATTGAGCTACACAACTGAGTAATTTTATGTATTTAAGTATTTGCAGGGATTCTAAATCTGGATGGCACAAACACTATACTAGTGATGTAGCGACTACTGCTTGGGCCAAAACGAACAGGTATTTAAATATATAAAATACCAGCCTATCTCTGCAAGACTGAGAGAACTTTTCAGATTGTAACAACCAAACACGTTTTACTCCTAAAATGACTAGATACCGGCAATACTAATAGCCAAGAAAAGCTGAACAACAGCAAGGACAACACCATTTATCAGAGTTTACAAGTATTACTTGTCCAACTCATTTTCAGAATTAGTCTTTAAAAATTCTGCCTTCAACCTATGGATTGGAACTAACTTCCATTTGGTGACAGACACAGTACATCAAATGTTTTACTCAAAAAGACAGCAAGTACTGACTGATTCTAAATAGACACCAGCAACATAACTCTGTAGCAAGTTAATAATAGCTATAATTTAAAACTGCTATTCTGTCAATAGCCATTGAACCATACCAAAAGTCGGTCACCGTCATTAAGTATTTCTGAAGCCAAACAGCACATCTTGCATTCCAAAAATTAAGTCTGCAGGAGCAGAAGTCAAAGTGTGTCTTGTAACGAAATCCATTATCTTTCGTCACGTTTTGTATGAAAACAATATTTTACAGAAGGACCAGATGTGTCTTCCCCCCTCATATATATATGTATACGTGTGTGTGTGTACATATACATGTTATATGTTTCTGCAGAATATATTTTCACTATTTTTGAAGAGTCTTCCTTTCTCGTGGAAGAAATATTTGACTGGACATTGCCAAAAAGACATTCTTTGTTGTCTTTAATTTTTTTGAGCATTCTGTAGATTTTTCCCCTCTTTTTTCCATAAGTAGAGGCACTTTCCTATGCTATCATGATGATTTAGACAGATGTACACAGAAGTGCACAGGCACTTCCTGCCTGGACTTAGCCTTTAAAAAGAGGCAAGAAATACCAATACTTAGCATCTGCCCTTTCAACACATAAACAACAAAGACGATGCCCAGAGAATTTTTAGAAGGTTCTTAGGTCTTTGGGTTCCTCCTTTGTATTTAAATATCACAGATTTTATATTTCAGATTATTCTTAAATACAGATCAAGTGAACTGAACTAGCAATTTCACATCTAAGTCTCCCCAAATAGTAGCATATGCCTGTGGAAGCACCAATTCCTCACTGATCTGCTGGCAGACCTTTAAATCTTGAAGCTCTGCTTCAACCAGAAACAAGAAAAACATTTTTTCCCGGAGATTTCCATTAGTTCTTTTTCACATTCCATTTCCATCAGAAGTTCTTCCTTTAGAACAGCATTTTTTTTCCTGCATTTGTTGACACGTTGCTCTCATAATAAATGATGTAGAGCCGGAGTGCACCGGGGTGTGCTGCACTGCTGATGCGACGGCCTTGTCCCATGACACCTTCCTGCTGCCCTGGTCCTGCATGCAGACAATACCTGCCCTTGCCAGGCACGGACATCTCTGCGTGCTCCGTGGTGTCCCAGCACTGCAGGTGTGGCCTTGTACCACCACTTGGGTCTGAGTGGAGGAGGCTGCCACGTGGCCTTCAGCTGGTCTCCCTCAGCCTCGCAGCGACGGTAGCTGGGGACAGACGATGAGCTGCACCTACGACCAACAGCGGCACTCACCCCCTGTCCTCAGGTCCCATTCCCACTTGCTTAGAAACTGAAAGAGCTTTGACCATTTTGACCGGTACTTTACGCATCAAACCTTTGTCATGTGCTGTAGGCTTTCAGGAAGTAACACCTGATGCATGCAAAAAGGAAGTCTTCTCTTATCAAATACACAAGCAATAGCAATTAATGACTACCTGAGAGAGAAAGTACTTGTTTATCTCATTGTGAAGAATTGCCAGTGGTAGATGGCATAAATCTTACTGAGGCGTACACATGCTTTGTGAAAGCAAGGCAGAAAATACTGTTTGGTGTGGTACCCTACTGACCCAGTGGGTTAAATAGCGGGGGGGTATGTACAAGCTGCACAGAAAACAGGATCTTTGAGATACCGGAGAAGAGAAATACTAAGTACATCTGAAGAGCTAATAAGAAATCCTGCTCTCACAAACTAGTCATCTCAGCTAGCAAACACTGGGTTTTTTTGGTTTGGGTTGTTTTGGGGTTTTTTTGTTTGGTTGGTTTTAAGTTTTTTTTTTTTTTTAAACACAGAAGTTCATTTCCCACTCCCGCAAAGTCGTACCTATTGTCTACATAAGAACAAACCTTATCCCTCTTTCCATAATGCTCAGCTTCACCAGTCCTATGGCAGAAACGGAACACATTTTTCACCACTTGAACCCAGAACAGTTCCAGTACTTCTGCCTGAACATGGCAGAAGTGCCACCGATGCACAAACACATGGCTTCTACCTGACATCAATACTCAGTAGAGCACTATGGATTTCACCCCTTTCATTTTCAGGGCAACCCTCTCTGATACAGCATCCACAGTTAAGACAGGACAAGATATGAGACACAATAACTTATTGGATTTGCAAACAACAACAAAGTCAATGCTTACGCATTTGCATTTTTATTTTTTAATATAAGCATTCCTGTCTCTGAAGTCTAACAAGAACGTGTGTACACATGAAGCATCTAGCAGAGAAAGTAAAACTTAAAACCAAGTAGTATCTAAATCTGTGTTACAACCACGAGCGCCCAGTTTCTAACCGTTATAAACATGCGTATCCTTTTAAAGAAACTGCAAAGACATATCTTGAACAAGACAAGCAACTCAAAGGCCGTAACCAGAAGCCAGGCTGAAAAATGTACCCAGCTCCTGCTCACCACAGCATTTTCCAGCCTGCATCGAGAGGTTCTCACCGCCTGCAGAGCTGACTGGAGCGCACACAGAAAACTCTCAGCACCCCCCAGACAAGGGACTTGAGATACCTATGGTGAAAATATCAAAAAGCTCAACTTATCTTCATTTGCAAACCTACCAATCACTTTTCCAAGAATTTTATTTTTTTTTCATTTGTGAAGAAGGCAAAATAATAAAGTTCAACAGGTAATTTATTTCTTGACTTCAACTGATCATTTCTCTTCTCTCGTCTTTTGGTTTATACAAGAAAGGGCGGGACAAGCATAAAGGCTTCTCTTCCCTCTCTGTTTCTCAGGTTATTAACTACCCTCTCCTTTTCCATCCCTCCAAACAGAAAGTCCCTGTTTTGTAACTATTCCTAACCATTTCCAATGGCTAAAAACACTCCCGTGCTTCCCCAGCATGTACCTCTAGTAGAGTAGTGGCCATGAGATAGCCACCACCGCAGCCCTCAAACTCTGTCACTGTGAATAAAGTTACTTGTGTAAACAGAGCGTAGGCAGGAGGTGTGGGAAGGGAAGGAAGGCATTACACCCCCCAAGAGGTCCTGCCACAACTGCAAGTATCACATTCTCCGCTGCTCCGTCTCCTGGCATCTCCTTCCACTTCTGTGTGAGCTCTCTCCCCCAACAGCCAATTCAACCCCTTCTTCCCCCCACCTCCCGAATACAAGAGTTTGACAGCATTATTATTAAGACAGGTCTCCGCTAAATAAAGGATCCAAATTATTTTTCCTTCTAGGAAATATTAACTGAAGTAATATAGGGATTGTATAATAATGAAAGATGTTTTAGGCAAGTTATTTGAATCAACAGCAAGATCTTCAAGCACGTGCATGAAATCCGGCAGCCTGGGGATTCCAGCACGCAGCACAGTTTATTGCTTCTTTGTTGCTATTGTAACTCTCCTACTCAATCACTTAACTATGAAAAGCCCAACATACGTGTCTCATCTTTTTGTGTATCTTCAAACCCCTTTGACCTATTTCACAAACAACTGCAACCACCACGCTAATAGCGGAAAAGCTTTCTGCTGCTTCATACAGTAATAATTTCCAGAGAAACAGCCGTAAAGGTAATTGCACTCAAAGCCCACCCATTTTCTGGTATAAGCATGTCACTTGAAACAAGAAAAACTAATTATGAAGAAATAACAACTCTCAAAAAGAACGTGTCTTGTTTCAAGAGAGGAGGCCTTCACCTGTTTGACAGAAGCATCACACCTGACGCAGGTTCCCTGCTGTTGAAATTCTTCTCCCTGCATGTAAGGAAGCAAGAATGCAAGAGCAGCAGTTGCACACGCTCAGACACTTGTTACAAAGAGGACTAAATCTCTACTGTGCTCTCTACCTACCAGAGTCCCAATTCCTGCAAATATGAGTAACTCCACTATACTAATTTTTAAACGTTAATTTGTATGTGTCATGAATAGATATGGAAACTTTTCAAGTTTTTTTTTTGCAAAAGAAATGCTCTCTGTTCTGAGGGAGAACTATTTGATGGGAGGGAGAAGGCTCTTTCCAAGGACATGCAGTGGATAAATGCTAAAAGAACTCAACTGCTTTCCCCCATTCCCTTTATCGAATGAATTACTCCGAGAGACCTGAAGAGCCACTCCCATTACCCATCATGAAGGCTGGATTTGCAGACTATGGCCATGATAAAGATATTGCTCATTCCAGCAAAATCAAACATACAGCCCAAGAAAGGCAGACTGTACCTAGGACAAACCAAACACAAGAGTGTTTTTTCCTACGCGATGATTGCTGCACTCACCAGAACTGCGATGTAGCCTGGCCAGACAAGCAGAAAGCTCTTAGGTCACATTTGCACTGCCCAGCGAAGTCCTGCAGGAGCCATCCAGCTAGTCCCGGAAACGAGCCACACTGATATTGCATCAGTCTCATTCCACTAGCAGTGTACTTTGCTCAAGTTCATTAGCCCGATTAGTACATGAATTACTAAATTAACTAAAGAAAGCTTAAGGAGACTACAGATTATTCTCTGATTCTTCTCATCTTCAGTAGAATTGTAGTGTTCTGCCACTTTAGTAAGCTTTTTATATGACAGATGTACTTGCCCATAGCATAACCATGTTTTTTCCCTTTCCTGAACAACAGTGGAGACCCTTAAAACCCAAGATCTTGTTATCACTTTTTCTCACTTTCACTGCATGCCTAAGTCTTCCTTGCGACATGGTATGAACCACACAGCTTTACAATATTTCTGTCTGAACTTGCACGTTTAGACACCACAGTACTTGCAAATACCGGAAAAAGTTTTCCATCCAACTTCATCAATCAAAACAAAATTATCCATTTCCCCATGAGCTAAAACTGCACAGTCAGTCACCACTGCCTAAGGAAGGCTGTCTTGGCAATTCCTCAAAATCCATCCATACATGTTGAGTTTGAGATGCACCTAATCACCTGAATCATATGGCATACACATGGTAATACGAGATCTGAAAAACCAGAAGATCCTATCCTGAATTTCCTCCTGTTTCAGTCATTTTTGTTAACCTTAAGCATTAAAGATCAACAGGTTCAGATGCATCCTGAAAGATACATACAGATAGGGTTGTTTGCTCTCTAACCTTCTGCAGTTTCGCGTTCTTACTTCTGGGTTGGGATACGAAACTAAATGCAATAAAACCACTATTTTCATCCGTCTGTCCTGACAGTTAATTAGTAAAGCAGTGACTCTCCCTGGTTCTTATGGTTTAAGCCATCTCCACTGTCTCGTAGTCCTGAAGTTCTGCTGTGTAACACAAATTGGTTCATATCGCTCCCCATTAAACCCTCAAAGCAAAATTTAAGAACAAAGGAAAATACAGGGTTCTTCATTGTTTTTACCAACTTAGCTGAGGAAAAAGTCTCTAAGTATTTTTCCAGTTACCATTTTCTATTAACCTTACCACACATTTTGAGCCATGCTTCCTCATGACTCTCTCCGAGAAAGGACTGCCTCTGTTTAATTTCTTGATATCTCACTGCATCTTAATCCTGAACAGACCAATTACTCAGATAGATTTTGGGGGAATAAACTACACTTTTTGTAAGGTTAGGAGAAGAGGCAAGAAGCTGACTTGTCCTCCAGTGCTGTACTGAGCGACTAAAGCGTCAGTTGGGTTTCTTAGTGAAGAACTGTAATGGTTTTACTCCCATCAGCTCCGAGCTGTGAGAAGTATCATGAAAGTTATTGCAATTCTACTTCACTGCAACTTCAAATTAAATAGTTTGAAGTACGACACAGTGTCATTTTTCACAGCTTGCTTAGCTCTATCACTTTCAGGCTCGAATAAAATGAAGAATTTCAGATACAAGATGGCTGGCCTCTCCTGCATTGCTTAGCAAAGACAAGCCATTTTAGCTGAAAATACATCTACCCATGATTTTCAGCAAAACCCACCAATGCTAAGGAAGCTCCCTGTAGGGCAGTGTCACTCTTCCAATTTCTATTCCACCTTGAGTCTTGATCTGCCACCCTTTCTGTTCAAGGCAGGCCCCCAAGGGCTATCCACATACACCAACAGTTGAGAAGATGACCAGAGAGAATAAAAAGGGCATGGTATTAATACACGCTATCCTCCCTTTACTTTGTGGACTTGCTTTACTTCACTCAGCCTCTTAGAGGGAGTTCTGGCATGGCAGCAGCAGAACACAAAGGCAATATAATCAAAACCCAGGGCATCAGAGGAAAACCAAACCCAAATCCCCTCCAGCCCTCATCAGTGAGGGGGAACAGTACAGAACTGCTGTAGGAATCCACTCACTGGAACTCCTGGCAAATGAGGACTGGATTTCCAGGGACTAAATACACCAAGTGCCATCCATCACACTGGATGTATGTACAGGTTCCATTGCAATTAGAGTCTCACAAAGAAGTTGCTTCTTGAATTCTGTATCTGCCAAAAAACATTTGCCTGACATTCACTTTCCTACATATCCACGATCACGTTAGGAATACCAATTGTTCATGTAAGCTGCTACTTTCAAAATGGCCTAAACCGCCTTCCTAACAAAATGCCCTGCATCAGGTAAGACTCTACTGGCTGGTTTCACCACCTGTTCAGGACTGAGAGCAGGAGCACCTGAGCAGACAAACCTGCAGCTCAGTTTCAGCAGTACTGGGCAGACTGCTTGAGTACTTCAAAACCCTTACTGCACTTCTCAGCATCCAGGCAACCTTTTTATTGTTTAACGGATATGAATAACTGCTCTAAGAAAGCAAAAACCAATATACTTAAGGCATTTTAGAAAGTTTTCAAACAGCAGATGTTACCTTCCAAGCAGCCCATTGTCATGTTATCAATTGCCTAATTCAATAGGAGGAGTAAGAGCAGATACAGCCACTCGAGGGCTACATACCTATTAGGGAGATTTAGGCCAGTCTTCCCTAACCTATTTGCAAGTCTTTTTAGCAGGGCTGTCTTGCCCGAGCATGAAACTTAGCATAGTTCTCCCTCTACCTCCAAATTCAGGGGCAAACGCTACCTATTTATTTCCAGCACAAGAAAACATCAGAAATCTTTCCTTTGCAAGAAAACGCTCAAGTACCTTGGAAAACTTCAAGAGGGAAAACAGACGACCCATACATTAAAGCTCTACACAAAGTTTCTCTTGCAGCTGTGCACTCCTTTCGCTCAGTAGAACAGATCTCACAGGTTTTACAGGTTAGAAACATCTACCCTCATTGTGACAGTTCATTTGCTTTAGCAGACATACAAAAATACAGGAGGAGACAGAGGTCAACAGTTAGAAGTATATCACATTTTTAAATGACGGAAAGGAAGATACTTTGATATCTCACATAAATGACTCCATATGTTTTTCTGAAAATTAAGTCTTCTGAAGGCAGCCAATAACATGCAGAGTCAGATATCTTATCTGCCACATGGAAAGGGAAAGGTAAGCAACTTACACCTAACACACTAAGATTTTACTTGTGGTATTTGTTCACAAAATAAATCAACAAGTTCACAGATCTTATAGCAACTGTTGAAATGGCTCCATACCACCAAGAAGACTTTTCAGTACACTACGGTACAAAACTTTTCAATCCTAACTCTAAATTCAAACCACATACATAGAAACTGCCATGACAGAAAAGAGTTACTTACATTAAGTTAGTTCTGCAATCTTATTCCTTATCATGATATTGTACGAATGTGGACTACAAACTAAGCTCCCTTCAACAGAGATTTGTTAAAAATATCACCTTAGTATTTTTTAAATTGAATAAGATAAAATATTAAATACCTGTAGTTCAGTGATTTATTAGATTTTTCCAATAAAAAAATAACAATGTTGGGAATTTCCAAATATTTGATGTTACTACTCAAGAAATAAATATCTAATGACTTGACAAGTCTTTTAAGATCCAGTCAGAACAATCACCCATGCATGAATCTCATCCTTTTATCTTGAATTTGGTCTTCTGCAAGCTCTGCCAGCGTTGTGGAAGGAATGCACTGGACTTTACATGTATGCTGCCACAGAGCATCTTCAGAACACATACACAATATAGAGGGGAAAAGTAAGACTAACAGTATTCCAGTTATAATAATTTATCTTAAAGTGTTTCCTGCTACCAACCTTCTCAGGCTTACAAAATTTCCAATTGTGTTTACATTTTACAAATACATTTAAAGTTATAAGGAACTGAAATGGCAAATTCGGAGAGAACGGCTTGTTTGATCTTAGTCTGATACTTGAAGAAATGCAGAATTGTTAGTTTCACATAATGACTGTAGATCAACACCAAACCAAAACACAACAATTTGGCCCTCTGCTCTGATCTTAATTATTTCTACCCGAGAAAGAGAGAAAGTAAGTTTGTAACTGTATAATAAGAACCAAAAGTTGCACAAACCTGACTTTGGACATGCTGCAATCTATAATCAGAATGGCATAATTTTGGTAATTACTCTGGGACAAAGGTTAGGACAGCTACAATGAAGCTTCCTGGTGACATGAAGTTGGAAGAAACTGTCAGCAGTGGAGGATTACAACTTGATCTACGGAGAACCCTAGTGATGCTGAGGATTAGAATAACAGAAACGAGGTGAAACTAGTACAAAACAACACACTGAAGGACAGTCCCTAACAGGACAGGAGCTCTTCACCTGGAAACAACAGATACCAATTACCGTGTCCATATCTACAAAAAGATGACAATGAATGTTAAGAAAGGCAAACGAGCGCAGTGTGCATCAGGAAAGTTATGCTCAGTGGAGGAAAGGAAGTAGTAACGCCAATCAACAAAGTCTTTCATGAAACTATGCATAAAACACTGAGTACCATTCTTGCTCATTTTGATCCAGAAAGAGTAATTCACCCTGTTACAGGTGCAAGAAGTGTTACCAGCACCATCAGGAAAGGAGGGAGTCCTGCCAGGAACCAGAAGTGCTGTTTTTCTTCATGCGAAAGGGCTACATTAGCTTTTGCAGGCTCAGAGGAACCGGAGCTATTTAAACTATAAAAAGACTGTGGCACAAGAACAAAGATGAATAAAGATGCCAGAGTGAAAAGTTTCAGCTGGAAATGAGAGGAATTTTCTAAATATCAGTGTTGTTCGCTAACAAGCTTTCAGAAGGAATGCAAAAGTAAACAAACCTAACTAGTTTTAAAACTTTTTTTAAAATGGATTCTAGGAGGTAGTTGCTTACAATGGCAGGGAATTGGATTGTAGGGTCCTTCCCGATATCTGTATCACATAGCTCACAACTCCCTAGCTCTACTCAAGAGAAAGAAAAGAGCACTAGAGATTTCTTCAGGTAGCATTCTACAATTTTCTCCTTGTAGTTTGGCAGCCTGACAACCTAGCTGATATTATCGGGGTTTTTTTTCCCCCAGTACAGCTGGCGTCCATGAAAGTGTCCTCGAACACAGCCATTTATGAACAAACCTGTAATCATTATTTGTTTATGGATTAATGCATATTCTTAGAAGAAAACACAAGGGCGGGGATTTCAGCTGCTGAGCAACACCCATCCCCTCCAGCGCCCTCCATAATCTCATTTTGTTGCCAGGGTATACACATTGGGATCAAGAACTCTCCAAAAGGAGGTAAGCTTTCAGAGTGACCCTGGAGACATAGAAAACATGAAGGAGAAAGTGCACTGAAGCAGGATGTTCAAGATTGGTACTCATCCCTTAGCTCACGTTCCTAAGGCTGGATCTTTAAGGATGCCTCAGTAGATCACCTTAAAAACATCCCTCTGCAGTTTCAAACCTATTTGCAAGCTCAGTCATTAAAAAAAATTAGTGATCCACGATTAGAAAAAAAAATACTTGCTAAGAAGGGGAGAGTTCTCATCTCAGCTAACCGTAGTAGCTGAAAGACCTGCGCCCAAGTTTCAACACTATTACTGTTGCCACTTGTGTTCACAGCTTACTGCTCCAGCAACATGTCTGCACAGAGCGGGGATTCAGCACATCATCCCCCCCACAAATCCAGTCCCTCACCTTACAGCTCAATCAATACACAGAGGCATCAATCGCTTTGAAATGCACTGCGGAGCCACAGCTACCCGAGAGCTAGAGACACTCATCTTTATTTCAACAAAACCTACTTCAGATACTTCCAAAACATTTACCACCAATTTTTTCTCTCTTTAACTTGCACTTCCTCTTTATTCTTCTTAATCCATAGCAAATGATGTATGGTCATCTGCATTAAAATAAAATAATCACTTGTAACAAGAAAACATTACAAGCTAGACCACTTCTAGTGACTGGGCTTAATCCACAAACACTCAATAGGGGAACTGAATTTCTTCACTGTGGACTTCTGGCAAACAGCAGCTTCCGCACTCTGTTGCTGATGGCCAGCATCCCCACGAGAAGGGTGGAATGTCTCTTCAAACACGGTGCCTCATTTATGCTGCTGAACATACAAATCAGATTTTTTTTTTTCTTTTTGGCTTATTTACAACTTTCCATTCTTGACAACGCAACAAGAGCTAACAAACAGAAAAAAATCCACCCTCATGTCTTCAGCAAATTATGCCACATCATCTTGAAGTTTCAGTTGAATTTTTAAATTGAAGTGTCAGAGATAAGGTCAACAACTCTGAAACAGGCAGGTTTGCTGATACGTGCTATTAAAAGCTGCTTATTTTGGTCACACGACGCCAAAAGACTAGGTTTGATTATGTTCAGAGTCTTTCCAGTAATTACACACCCAGAACGACCACAGTGAGGCTTACTATTCAAAAACAAACAGCTTAGCCCATATGCTTATCGAAAGGGAAAATAAAGGTAAGCTATTTCAAACAACATTCCAAATATATCCAGCAGTAGAGGCATATACAGAATGTGGGTTGTCTCCCCTGTCCCAAGCCTCTAATCATGTTTTCCTCTGCTGAACTGTTGCCACAAAAATTCCTAAAATGTCAACAGCTCTAACATACAGGAAAATATTGAAACAAAACATCTTAACCACAATATTGCAAAGGTTCTCGTCATCTGGGGAAGATGCACATGACAGAGCAGTGTTTTCAGTCTTAGCTTTATTTTACAAATGTTTCCGCAAAGCTACTGCTACTCCAAAATCTAACCCAGCTCCAGTTTTTGTAAATACCATTCTCCAAGATCTGCAGACTGGGCTCAGTCATTTAACGCAACTAATTTCCTGCATTTCCAATTCCCAGTTTTATTACCATCACAAAAAGCAAACATTTACTTTCCCCATTCAAGTGTTAACACAATTTGAAGCAGCATGATGAAATCCGCTAGACAGATGGGATCTGGTATCATAATCAAGGCCAGAGTGTCCCTTTTGACGGGCAGGAGATTAATTGCTTAGAAAATTCACAAGTGCAGCCCCCCAACATTTACATCTAAATCCAAAGACAAAGTTAAGGATAAACATAAACAAATATAGTTTACATATTCTTCATTTAGCCAATACACAGTTTATTTCCATATCTCACAAAGTAAGCCAGTGAATTTGTTCCGTTTGTTTATCAGTTCGCCAGTGGTAACTCCATGGCTTGGGATGGGAGGAGAGGACACACACCACAGGTGTGTTTCGGAACCTGTGCAGGCATCCAGGTGTTGCAGGAAACAGCACTTCCTTCAGCCGCCGCACCCCCACGGCCTTGTCCACAGCTTCTAGATCCACTGCAATACATGACAACTTATTCTAACACACCCCCAAAAAAGCTAACATAGAGCTACGGGGCACTGGTCCAAACGCAGTCAGTGCTATTGCGAAAGGTAGTGGCTAGCCATCCAGCCCTTCAGTCAGAGCCCAGAGCAGACTGGGAACCTTGCAGAGCGGGGCTCGTGCTTTCTGGAGGGAGGCAAGGATTTTGTAAGTCCATCAGGTCTCCTGATGGTAAGACTGAATCAACACGCTTTGATCAATATGCCGCAAAGGCCTTGTGTGTTTATGCTCACAACCTTCAAGCCATTTTCAATGTTGATGTTAGTGGCCCACAGCATAAGAGCTACACACAGCCTACAATGGCATCCCCTGTCATTCTGCAGTGGTCAGCATGGATGATTCGGCATTCGTCCAACTAGTATTTCTCAGCTAACATAATTCAATATTTTAACAGATAATACTGACTACACTATTCCTAAGTAAGTCATTGGCACTCCCAGAATATCACGTCTCCGGCAGGGCGACCCCCTCAGCCCAACACGCACCATTAGCATACCCGGAGGGAAGCTGGCCTTCCTTTGCACCCTTCACTCCACCTTCCAGCTCTACAGGAGTTGTTCATCAGCCAATATGACCAGGACATGGCCTGCAACTGAGAGAAGACCTAGCTATGGCATGTCCAAAGCAATATCCTCCTGCATCTGTTTATTTTGCTTTTTAAACATCTGTAATTTCTTCCAGCTGTTCAGTATTACTAGAAGCTTTAATACAAAAATCTGTATTACATTCTTGATACCATTTCACAAAACTGAAGAGCTTTCTAATTTGTCAAAGATGTGCCTATCCCAGGATGCATTAGACTTCCAGAATGTCAGAAGAAAACAACTGAGTGTATGCTAAAACCCAAGCACAGACAAAATGCATAAATTACTACAGTTCCAGAACTGAAGCAACAGGGGGAAAAAAAAATAAATCTGTGAACTAAAATATGAATAAAGCTAAAATGCTACAATTTCTGAAAAACCTTCAAAGCTTTACCTTTCTACTGCCAATGTTCTTCTCTTTTCTTCAACCTTTCTTGGGTACCGCCAACATCACACTTGCCATTATAACATTTTTAAGTGCTTCTCATAGAAAACAAACTAAAAGTGGCCACTGTCAGGCTTTTTTTTCCAACCCCCCTAGAGACCAGAATAGAAAGAAAAGAAGAAAAAAGTGACTCACCTTTCTTCAGAGAAGCATCTGCTGTATTTATGGAACAAATCTCACATGAGCTATAAAACTAAACCCAAATTAATAGTTTCATGCCTTCCATTATTGTTTTTTTCTTCTCCTCTTTAACTGTGAGATGCTGCAAAAACATTATTGCAACCACCAAAGATGGTGTTAATTAAAAATAAGTTTACTTCGAGTATTCATTTTGTCCCAAACTACCTAATGTGACCCCACAGGAATCACTTGGGACACTTATCAGGCGAAACACACTTTTAATTAAGTGCATTAATATATCATAGTGCTCACAGAAGCCAATACTAAGTTCAGACGCCTATTTTGCCTTGTCTTTTAAAAGATTTGTTACCAAGGGACATGTCAGCACTATTTCTCCATCTACTGGGGATCATTTATGTTAGTATGTCAGACAAATTGTGCTCAAAACTACCCGCAGTGACGAGGGCCACTATTCTGCCCAGAGGGTGCCCCGTGGCCAGGTGAGGTGACAGACCCCAGGGCAGCGAGGCTGGGGACAGATTCTGCCTGCCATCCTCCCAGCGAGGAAAGACTTTCCAGGATCACGGTGTCAGGGAAGGAGACAGACAGATCCCGGCTGCATGGTAGTGTCCATGTCAAAAAACAATGTAAACATTACTTTGTATGCTTGGCAACAGCAGCACCCAAGTTTCTAAAAACAGCAAACAAGTTGCAATTGTCTTGCCCTTGAAAATTACCAGGTTTTATGCAGAAAACAAAACACCATATGCTCCTGGGAGGAATAAACCCTACTCTCTCAGTAAACCAGAGCTTTGTAACAAACCCAGAAACAAGTCACCACCTCAGAAATTAAGACAATCTACACAATTTTTTTCCTGTATGACAAATTATATTCACGCTACCTAGAAAATGCCAGTGTCACACCCTTTCTAAAATACAGCACATTGGCTAAAATATAACAAAGAGGACATACGTGCTCTTTTGGCTTGGAGCAAATAAAGCATTAAGCTTATTTTTGTGGAGTTCGAAAATAAAATACTGTGTCCTGTGGCATCTGGAACAAAACACAATTGCAATGGAGACAAAATGCTGTCAGTTCTCAGTAATAACTGATGTACATAATACTAGATAAAAGCTTGGAATCACTTAAAGGAGTCCTTGCAAGTCAGATTTTATGGCTGTATTGAATTTATATTCACTAGAAGACGGTTAGTCAAGGGTTTCTAGTTTGTAAAAAACTTCCTTCCATGCAACAAGCTCTGCATACCTTTCAGTGAGATACAGAGTGATATTTGGCACACCACGATACACACAAAAAGCTGCATGAACGCACACCTTCATAGTTATCACTTTTTGTACTCACCACTTTAATTTTTTCTGATAGTGTAGTTTCCCTAACTTTAGTCACAGCTTACTCTCGTGTTTTGAGTCTACCACGTGCAGATTCAGCTACAGTCTTAACTGAAACGCGACACACACTATTTGCACCTTAGTGAAGGAGACCTGCAATGCAGAAGGCCATCAAGTAGGAATATTTTATTAGGCCACTGCCACGTATTTCTAGATGATATTCCTTGTAATGCAGGTGAACCAGGCATAAGGCCTTTTTGGCCAACACGCGCTGAACAATGAGCTTTGGAGATGCTGATTGCAGAATACTGGACCTACAATCCCTATCCAACAAACAGTGACTATCACACAAGCGTGTAAGAAATGCTAGCAGCACAAAGGTAGAAAAGAATGGGATGAAGTTACTCTTAAAACAGACATATCGTTACTATGTCCCAAACCCCCACTCACCCCCCCACACCCCCTGTCAAAAAAATCAGTAATCCTACAGATCACCTAGAAAAGCCTACTTCCATATGTAAAATTACCCCAAAATATATAGTTCTAGCCTGAAACCAATCACCGGAGGAGCCGAGTCGGGCACTGCTGCCTTTGAGCTATGCTATTTTTCAGAGCGCAGCTGTTCCCTCTCTCGGTTCTGTTTGTACATTAGCTGGCAGCTACAGCCGGCTGCATTTTTCTGAGAGAGAGAGAAGGGTTTTGATGCGTGTCCAACAGTAAGCAGTGGTTATTCGTTCTCCCTAGATCATGGGGTTTTCTTAAATGTTAGTAGTAAATGTTAGCTATATGATGACAATTACAATGTATTTCTAAATATATACTGATAGTCACTTTCAGAAAGCCAGACTCAAACGCACGTCCAAATTCTTTCTTTAAGAGAAAAGCAAAAGAGACATACAGAAATTCCTGCCGTTTCAAACATTCCTCCTTGAAGTATAAAACACTGTTAACTTTCTGGAATATTATCTGATTCCTGATTGTTTCTAGACATTTGCTCACGTGGTGCGGAGAATAGCACTCAGAGAAACAAGCGTAAAACTCAAGTAACTTCTCATTCCTCTCTATAGCTATAAAATGTTCCTTCTTTGTAAGTTCTCGTCTATCAAAGTTTGTATTTTGTGAAGTTTACTTTGTATTTAATAATAATGAACATGGTCTCCTGGACTGTTTCCTCTTTCTGGTCTCAAACATTCTTAAAGTATTTATTCTGGGTTTTTAGTGTTGGTTTCTGATAGGCACCGTTTCTACAGCCGCTCTCTCATCATCCACATTTAACTTCAAACGTTCTCCCTTCAGTTTGTAAGGAAATTACAATCCAACTGGGGCACAACTTAAAAAAATAAATTAAAAAAACTTTTATCTCCTACATGTAAGAACAAGAAATCACATAATCATTTTTCCAAACAGTAGAATTAAGTCAAAGTGTAAGGTACTATAGGTATTTTAAAGAGATAAATTTTTATTTCCAGTGCCACTTCAGAAGAAATTCTCTGTGCTATTGCTTAGGCTACTTCATTTCCAAGAAAAGGGTGACTGGAAGTGCAAACACAGTGGATGAGGGAATGCTGGCTGTCGGCGTATCTTCAAGTTGCCATCTCACAACGGGCTGAGAAACCACTCTTCCCCAAAGGTTACTTAAGGGAAAATTCCCGTTCCTTGCAACAAACAGCATGTAGAGGTCCACAGAACAACAGAGTGTAGCTTTGTAAAAACGGTATACCAGTCTACCATAATAAAGCAGAAAAGAATATTCACTTTACAGTATCGATGCTTATCTGTATTCCCAACTCTCGTTATTGCCACTGTTTCTTTCTCAGAGCAGAGAACCATCAGCTTTAAACGAGCGCCGGTCAGCTGTGCAGTACCACAGTCCCCTTCCCTCTCAAGAAGGCCCTCTCGCCTGGCTCTTGCTCGCAGTCCGGGTGCTCATGCCCACCAACAACGTCACCGAGTCCAGTTTACATCAGAGTCAGCTGAACTGACAACGAAACAGCAGAAAAGCTTTTCATTTCTTTCTTAAACAAGCCAACCCACCACACGAAGGGAATCCGGCCTGCAACTAACAGGGCACGTCCCCACTCCCAGAGTAACAAAGCCTTTGCCAATTTTAAAGGACAATTACACAGGCCTATTATCTGAGAATTGCTGCCTTCTTGTTTTACCTACTTGAGTAATTAAAATTTTAACAGAGAGGTACCTTTCCACAAAGGTCACAAGTCATCTTTTAAGTATTTAATCCTTTTTATTTTCCTTTGTTTCCTAGTTCTGAGGTGTTGGGGTTTTTTGGAAGCATCCTTCACCTCTCACCCAAGGGTGATTCAGTAGCAGAGTCCACGTTAAAGGCTGAGATGTCACTGTTAGCTGGTTTGTCCTTTTCCTGCTACACTCACTCAGACGTTCAGAGTTTCAGGCAATCTGTAGGCAACCCAGCAGGGAGAGCTACAGAGAATAAAGCAAGCAAGCAAAGCCTGTTTAAACTTTCCTCTTTTAAAAGAGAACATCACAAAAGAGACTTCTATGATCTATTAAGACATTTGAGGGAAAGAAAGTGGGGGGAAAAAAAAGGAAGAAAGCATCAGTGAAATGCAATTATACACCTCAATTCTATCACTTGAATTATTCAAATGAATTCCTTGTCAACTTGCGAGATCACTGCGTTTGTCGAACCTCTGCAAAGATATCAGCGCCTGGCCTGATGAAACAGCACTGATCCTTTCTGTCTTGACCCTTTAAAGGTTTCCTTTAAAACTTGCTCAGAATTTCTTGACCAGTTATCTAGATCTAGTTAACATACATAATTACAGGGGGACTGTAGGAAAAGGGATGCAGAAGTACCCAAGTTGCTCTTCCTTCACTCCAAGAAGCAGAAAAAGTGCTGCAACAAACAAGAAAAATTCTTTCAGATAGGAATGCTTACCAGTGCCAAATATGAATGTCATGTGTGTCAAGGAAAATCTCAGAATATTACTGCTCATCTCAGTAAATAAATTAACACAATAGCAATTCCACTCTCAATCCACATGTAATTTTAAGCTAAGCTTGCTATAATTTTTTTTAAATTAAACTATAATTGAAAAAATTCTTTGTTTTCTTTTGTCTCCTTAAACTTTGAAACTCCCATCCTTGGCACAGCCATCTGAATTAGATCCAACTTGCCAGAGGTATCAATTTCATTGAAACAAATCTGCTTCAATATTTTTCACTTGAAAGAAATTAGACCATGCCTTTGCAAGATAGAATCACACTGGAGTCAGAGAAACAAAAACAAGCAGGCTAGATTTTGCCTGACTTTAGTGAGGGGACTGAAGCACCATCTTTTGAAGTTAATATGTCCTAGAGGCACAATGGATTTACTGTACTACCTCCCTGTCCTAAGATATTGCTCTCCTACTGACCCAAGAGGAAAAAAACCACACAAAGTAAGAAGAAAAGGGGAAAAGAGCGATTGCACTTGAAGTAGTAAAAGATAACTGGAATCACTAAGGCCATTCCCTTCCCAACATGATCATTTACATATACCCTCTCTTGGATTTCCTATAAATTCTCTCTCCCTCCCTCTCAGACACACACATTATTTAAGACTCTTTTTTGGAAAAAACTTGATTTTGTAGAATACATACAGAAGCTAATCAAACAATACTTCCAAAATTTTTTCAGCTACAATAAATTGTAGGTCTAAATTATTTTATTTTGGTTCCAAGGCTCAAGCCCAACTGGATATTTAACTGCCTGTAAAACATAAATGCAAGTTTATTACCAAAGTCACTATTTGTATTTCTCTTTAACCAGTATCTATAACCTTTGAGAATGACACGATGCAAGATGACAGGCAGATTTCACACAACTACTAGAAGAAACCCATGCAAGGAACACCATGACCAAGAAAAGCTTGCAGTAGCATATTCCACCTTCCAGCTGAAAAGAATGAGTCAGTAAGATTCAGTGTCCAAAGTTAAGCAGTTAGCAGTCAAGTAGTTCTGTCCTTCCCTTTGCAGCAGAAAAATTACATTCTTTCATGTTCATTTAATCAATTCCTAGAAAATAATTTTCACAAGTCTTGAAAAAAAAAATTCAAGTCATAAAAGCAATTCATGAATGTTGACATATCAATGAATTTTGACATATCAATTTCCTTTAGGTTGAGGCTGATACTAGGACCCAAGCTCTGTTCCTAGACCTGCGACTTATCAGCAACATATCTATCTTGTCCGCGTGTGTACATTAGAGTCTAAACAACTCTACAGAAGGTACAATACCAGAGTGAAAACTGGCTACATGGACCGGACTCTCTTCTCACAGTGTTCAAAATCTTAATTTTACAAGATCTCATCTACAGCAAGAAATACAGATTAGTATGATGAAGGCTTTTTCTGTGCCTTTTCATTTCCCAGTTCCAGAGAGGAAACATTTTCTCTGCATTTCACCCTAGAGCTGACTTTTCAGTGCTACTCCCAACCAAGTTTCTGAAAGGACAGCACACACCGTTAGATTCCAGGCACGCAGCCTCACGGGATGGTGCGTAAAATGTCTTCCTTATATCTAAGGATATATCTCATTCAGCAGCAGGCTGCTATTTTCCCTACCCTTTCTTTTGCTGCTCGTATGCCTGTAGGAGCCCTTCTTGTTCCCCTTCTCGTCCTTAGCTAGACTGACCTGCAGGTGGGCTTCGGCTTTCCTAACCCCATCCCTGCATGCTCAGTTTCTCTATACTTCTCTTAGGATCTCCTCAGAAAGTCATCAGTGAGTTCACGTGCAGTAACTGACGATAATATTTAAGAAGTTTGAAGCATAAAGCAACTTTTTACAGGAGCAAGACACAGTCATTGCTGTCTAAGCTCCTGAATTCCAAGAGGAGAGCACCCAGACAAACCAAAATTAGTTTCAACAGCATCTCAGACCAGTTTCTTCATAGGCACATTGGTATCTACGTCCGCAGGCAACCTAGCCATTTTAATCCTGAGAATTTGTATGAAATGGATAAATATAGAGAGTACTTGGCATCAATCTACTTATACACAAAACTTACTAACCACTTCAATCCTTGCTTAATACCAGCTATCTATTACCACAGATGTAGGAGATACATCATCAACCATTTCTCACCTGAACATCACGGATAAAGGACATCCAAGTAAATGTTTTAATTCTTTATATCCATTCCTTACTCATTTTTAACGCAGAGGGAGGACACAAACACTGACAAGTAGCAAGGCAAGGCAGAAAACACATGTTTAAACAATATTCCACATGCTTCAGCTTTATGTTGTGTGTGAACAGCGGCATCCTTTTCATGTTGATTAAACTCTGCGTAACCTAGAATATGTTTTCTATTATCAAACATATATCCACACACATGTATTATTGACCTTGTTTTTCCAGCAGTAGATTATATACTATTTCTATAATTTCTAAAATGGAAGAAGTCCAGCATCTAAGCTGCACCAACTCTACACTCAAACACACGCAGGGAAAAAACAGATCTAGCAGACCTTCCTCCTAAAAAAGAAAACGTGGCACTACAGACCCAACTCCAAATAAAACAAACTGAAGATAGAGTTGCATAAATAAAATAATAATAAATAATGAAATGTAAATTCTAAGAAATTTCAGTATACACCAGTATAATAAACCTACTTTGGTCACACACTCTATGCTATTTCTAGTTAAAGAAAATAAACATCAGGCCCTTCTGAACTGTAATTCTCAGCAGGAACCTACCTTTTGTGTCACAGACAGACTGAAGCTGGAAAAACTCACAGAAGAACCATTAATGCAAACTCTGACTTTTTAGTTGCCTAATACAAGCTTTTCCAATTCTAAACTCCTTTTCTTTGCAGGACTTTTAAGGTGGTAAGGCT
>VXBH01006129.1:1476720-1552914 GCA_013400035.1 Rynchops niger
GGCCCCCCGTTGAGCTGATAGAAGAGGGAGCCCAGGCAGAAGAGCAGCAGGGCGGCCATGCAGAAGCCGTAGTCGCGCAGCGAGAGGAAAGGCAGCAGCGAGAGGGGCCGCCGCCTCTTCCAGCCCCCGCCCTGGCCCGGGCCCGGGCCCCCTCCCGCCGCCGCCGTCGCGGGGGGCCGGGGCGCCGGGCAGTCCCCGCCGCCGTGCTGCTGCTTCTTCTTCATCATCCTCCCCTTCGCCGCCGCCGGGTCACGCAGCCCGCCGAGGAAAGCGCATCCTCCATCCGCCTGCTCGGCTCCGGCTGCCCGCGGCGGGGAAAGTTCCCGGGAGCTCAGGGGACCCGTCCCGTCCCCATCGCCGGCTGCCCGCGGCAAGGCGAGAGTCCCCGGCGCTTGCGGCGACTGCTGCTGCGGAGCGCCGCTAAGGGGAGGGGAAGGAGGTGGTCACCATCCCTCTCCCTCGGGCTCCTCTCCTCCTCCGCCGCTCTCCGCTCCCTCTCTCCGCTCGGCCTCTCGCGCCGGTGTCAAGTTACAGCCAGCGCTCCGCCGCCTGCAACTCGCGGCCGANCGGTGCCCGTGGGGTGAGGGCTGGGACGGGGCTTCTCGCTGTGCCCGGCCGCGGGGAGCAGCCGTCTGGGCTGAGTTGCCCCAAAACCGGGCACGGCCCCGGGGCAGGCCTCGGGACACCCCCCCGGGAGCTGGGCCTGGGGGCTCATCTCGCCAGTGCTCCAATGGCCCACACACGACTGGCCTTCCTTTCCCCATGCAGGGATGACGGCAGAAGGGCGGGTTAATATGATGGTGATTTAGACCAGTCTAAGGCGGCATTAAGGTCCCCGCACCTTTACGCTCGTTGGTGGGGGAAGAGCGGGGTGGCTCTTTGCATCGCAGCTTTGCTGGGATGATTAAAGCGGGGGTTGTTGTCTGTTGGGGACATGGCTTTAGACAAGTACGGAAATTGCAAAATTAAGATTGCTCATGCAACCTTAATTTGACCCCCTTGCACATATGGCTTATGATGCAGCCTCTGAGTACTCGATCATGCTATTTTTTCCTAGAGAACCACTTCCCAGCGTGCGGAGGGCGAATGCCGTTCGCTCAGCGCTGAGCTGTTTAATAGCTTCATCCTCTTTATACAACATATGTCCCCAATATGTCCTGATGGCTTATTCGGAGCTATTCTTGTCCTTGGGCATTGTCTGAAGTAGAAAATACATTTCCTTCCCGGGTGGGGCTGGGTTGCCAGCGCAGCAGTGGAGGGAAGAGGGCTCGGAGTGGTTCCGCCACTTCATGGTGTGGTTTTATGGACCTGGATGGAAGTGGGGTGGGGGCTTCCCCAAGATCCTGCTCACGGCATCACATGAGGCTCTTAGTTTCTAAGCAATAGCAACTTCTGTCCGCTGTGGTTTGGGAGAAAAGTAGGAAATCATGACCCAAGTGCAACTCGCCAGGTCAGAAATTAAAAAGCAATCACCCTTTTCCTTTTGAGGCTTCAAAAAATGCATCCTGATTTAGGGGGGCTGACTCATAATCTTTGCGCATTTGCAGCTGGAAATTTTGCTCAGGAGACTGAATTCAGATGGTTTTGCCACTTACTGAAAGACTTGGGTGAATGCCCGAGTCTTACCTACACTTACTGGCTTCGTTTTGTTGCTGGCGTCCAGCAGCAAAGGGCATCTGCTGAAATATGGAAATTAATCTTGCTGGTGTGGACAAGAGCACAAAGCCAGAATCTGACAATAAGTAACCAATCCCACTGCATTCCTTCATAAAAAATATCCACACACTGGCTGAAAGAGCAGACCTTCTTGGATAGTTTGGAGAAGAATCTCTCGGGTTTTCGTTTTACAGAGTTCTACAGCATCACTGCATGCATCCTTTGCAATCTTACGCAGAACCTGGAGCAAGGACAAAGTTAGGAATGACACCTCACTTGTGAAAAAGAGAAAAGTAATATGATACAAAAAAAAATAATTCCACTTTGGGCTAGTGTTTAAGCACCAAAAAAAGTCACAGCAAAAGGTAAACCTTTAGGACTACAGTTCACTTGAAACAGAAATATCCAACAACTTTCACCAGGTAAAGTCCTAGCTCTAATTGCACAGTTAAACTACCACTTCTTAATTCTCATTAATGTTGCTTAGGAAGTATCGTGGGGGCTTATTTAATGTGTGCTGCTGCCACGGACGTTTTGGCTTGCACTGCTGCCATGGATGTTTTACATTGTTTTATATGCTTTTGAATACTTCCGTATCTACTGGCTTGTTTGTAGTGACCACATGGCAGATTTGTTTAGTAGTGCTGGTTTCTGTGCACGTGAGAAACAGGTAAGCGCTTACACTGGACATTTGAGAAAAATGTACGCTTTGATGAGAAGACAGACAACACCTGTAAGGTGAATCAATAAATCTTTATTTTTCTGGTTGCAAAGAATGTCTTTGATCTCCAGGAAGAGGATTTGTTTGGGTTTTTTTTTAAAAAAGAAAAGATGGAAAAACAGGTCAATCAATGTAGTAAAATTTAAGTGGGAAGACCCTACCACTGAGAGAGTTCTTGTCATATTTCTAAGCATCAACAGGTAAAAAATTCTCTTGGGAGGAAGAAGAAATAGAAATTTTTGTTGCTGGAACATAAATGTATAAATTAGCTGTAAAATTAATTACTTTCACATATATGAACTGTCATACCTACATTATGCTATCAATTTAAATGCCAAAAATCAGACTAGGACAACAAGCAGGAAAATTAATACTATTTACTTTGTGCTGTAGCTTGGTACAGCGTGAGAGTTTTCCTATTTTTAATTCCCCTTTTACTTAGCTACTTTAATGAAAACAGTATGATTTTGCATGCATGGCATAAAGCCTTTAAAACACGTATACATCCTTGACTTACTACATTCCCATTCATACAAAAAAGCCCCAAAGAATCCAAAACACAAACCCCACATTAAAGGAATATTACGGTTGAAACGTCAAGTGTCGACACTTTAGGATAATCCAAAGGTAAGATTTTTTTCAGATAAACTTGTTTTGACTTGCAGAGGGTACGACTTACAATTTAGCCTTTAATTGTGTGAGGATACTGTTTTGCTCAGAGGACCGCTGCCTGGAACAGTGCATGGGACAGACACTGTTCACTGTGTGTGCAGCTTTTCAGTTTATTTTTAATCTCTTTGTTCAACATATGTCCTCAGGCTTTGTTTAAAGCTATTTAAATCCTGCTTGTAATGCGGAATTATTAACATCATAGCATAGGATGCTTTTCTACAGCATTCATTGTTACAGTACCTTGAGCATATGATGAATGCTTATGAATTACTTTCATGAGATGTAGCTAATGTCACCATTTTACTGATTGCGAAATGAGACACAGAGAGATTAAGGTTAAATGCATCTATTAATTTTGGTTGCCAGCCTTGAGATGACTAGGGTTTGCCTTGGTGAAATAGTTAGCATTATGCAGCGTTTTGTATGTTCCAAGCATAGCTCCCTTTGACTTCAGACGCGGTCGTGAATGCTAACTACTTCTACAAATCAGAGCCCAGGCTCTCAAACCGAACACCCAGCATAAAAAGAGCACTTGGTGGCCACCTGTAGTTCAAGTAATCTGCTTGACATACAGGAGCGCCGTGGTGCCAGCAGACATAGAATCAATCATTTTCAGAGCGCTATTCACTGCGGCAGTCCTCAGCCCCTGCCTTGACCTTGTCCTACTCCTTTTTTTTTCCCCCTTCTCTCCTAGATCCAGTTTCAGCTCCAGGATCTTTGCTCAAATCTGCTTCCTTCCATGAAGGAAGCTACCCAGCCTAGGTCCAGCTTTTGCTCAGACTGAATTCCCTCCCCTCCTTCCAGCAAGAAGGACATTGCCAGCACAGAGGCCTTTCCCCAGGGCTGGAAGAGGATGCTCTGTGCAATCAACGGAGCAGAGAACAGAGCTGCTGAAAATTTCAAAGCGGGTCCATAATGATGCTGCGGTAGAGATCCCAGAGCTGATTCGTAACTGCAAATGAATGGGTTCAGAAACAAGTTCAGTGAGGGAGATAAAAAGCGTGTGGAGGTTGTGTGTCTGGCAGTTCTCATTAGAAATACTCATTTGGCCATGTCGGCATGGGTTACCCCCTGGTTAGTCGGTTCTGCTGCTCAGCCAGCCTGGGTGTAACGTCTTGCCAACTGGGCTGTGCACTCATGATTCTGAGTCTACATTGCTAGTATTTAGTTGGGGAATGTCTGCACCAGGCTGCTGGGGTGCTGCAGCTCTCCTTTACTGAGCCCACATAAACTGAGGTTACGCAGGGATCTCTAGTCTTCCATGGGAATAGCAAAACCACATGCCTAAAAACCAAAATGCCAACGCTCCGAGGAACAGATGCACTACGATTTCACATTTTTGCAGTGGTCGGATTTTGTTTCTAACATAGGCAAAACATCTTTCCCGTATTCCTAGAAACATCTGAACGTTATTTGATGAAATTTTCTAAATAAATTCTTTGAATAAATACTCATTAAGCAAAATTCCCCAGCTGGGGATATTTCAGAATAGGCACTTTGCAAAGGTATAAGCTACTAGAAAGGGATAAGATATAGCCTGCACCCTAATTTTCATAAGACAGTAAGGACAGAGAAAATTTAGATGCAAGGCTTCACTGAGCAAAGGTTCATTTGTATAACAGAATAACATAATGTAATGTCATCTGAGAAGCCACCATGAAAGATCGCAGCTTTGGATTCCTCCAGCACCCTCTGATTCAGAAGGGGTTGAGACTGTAACAGAGCAATTGATGGCAACTGCAGAGACTTTATTTTGCTTGATTCAGCAACAGTTGATAATTTGATGGAGATCAAATAAGGGTGCACCTTACCCTTTCATTTCATGCATATAGAATGCTTGCAAGTTTCATCTGCCTTGACTGACTGGTATTGCAGCCCTGTGCTGGCTGGGTGTATTCATTTCTGTCCTTTGTGGAAAGTTCAGGAATATATTGCTGGGAAAAATATGACAGTAAATATCTGAAGACAGGGAACTGAGCTTGTGTGCCAGATGGATACAACTTAGTGACACTCTGATGGAGCAGGTTCACTTCAGAAGAGGTATTTATAATTTGCAATTGAAATGTTATTTGGAATTACATGAGCGTGTTCTATGTGTGTGATGGATTTATCCAAAGGTATTTATATTAATTGTTTGGCATTGCTGGCTGTCTCCAGCAAAGTGCTACTCACAGGGCTATCCAAACTCCCGATACCACTGTTTTTATTTGTTTGCTTAATTTTCTGAGAAGAAGGGTAACATGAGAATTCAGCCAGGACAATTTCCTTTTTAATCAGCAGGCACATCATTCAGAAGGGGCAATAAGATGTTGTATACTGTATAGTCTTGATGATCAATCCTTTTCTCTCATAAATATCCACTCAGAAACCTCCAACTGAGTTCCCTTTGACTTTGTGCCTTCTTTGTATTGATTTTCCAATAGCAGTCTAATTCCTGCATTTGTCTGCAGAAACTACTAATAGAAAGGCAGAAGTTGCAATGTGTAAACATGAGTTTTCAGACAGCAGACCCATTAAAAGCTACATTTGTTTAGACAATTAACTGAGTAACACCATCTGATGTACCGGACAGATTTAGACATGTAAGAATGGAGACAGTCACACGGGGAAAATACAGTACTGGTGCTAATTAGGCATTAATTAAAGTAGACAGTTAGGCACTTATGTCTAAATCCAGGAAATGCAAAAATATTTTAAAAACACGTAGCTACCTCGAAAGTAGCTGGTGTGTGCGTGCAGCCCCATGCCAAGCTATGCCCTTGTAATACCAGGGAGCAGCAGAGCCGGGTTAGCGCAGGGCTCTCAGCAGGATTAGCCAGGGTGGGCAGAGAGCCATCCCGGCACTGGTTTATTCTGGCCAGTCCCAGAGCCGTTTTACAGCTCCCCATAGTGCATCACATTCAGTAGCATAACGGAAAAACTTTGTAAGCTAACACACCAAGAGGTGCTTTGCTGTTGCAGCTGGGGATGTCACGAGAGGATGAGACAGACTTTGTCAGACAAAGCCATCTAGTCTAGCCTGTAAGAAAACTTAATCCACATCTCTGAAACCCCTCCTAACATTAATATTCTAACTCCTAATATTCTAATAGTAACGCCACCACTGCTGTCTTATCAAAAAATAAGACAGACCTACAACCGAGGTCTCTCCTACACGTTGAGGGCTCCAACCAGTGGGAGAAGCCTCTCCAACTTGTTTGATTTTTGGTTTTAGGGTTTTTGCAGGGGAGATGGTGAACAAGAAGGAAGGTGAAAAGCAAAAGTGAAAAGAAGTTAAAAAAAGAAGCGGGAAGCAGATTCCTATGAGAGACTGGAAAAGAGTGGTGCACCAAAGGTGAAGACAGAGAAGATCTTGCACGTTAGTGTGGCGTGCAAGGTAGAGAGGTGATTTGTACTTACAGGGGAGAAGAAGGAAATTCCTTCCTAGTGGGGTGGGGAAAACAGCACCTGATGTGGTGCATTTAACCCTTAGCAGTCGCAGACTCCAGGTGGGATTTTCAAAAGCAACTGTATGAACAACAGGGGGTCCAAATCCCTCAGTAAATTTGGGCCTGTGTTTCTTCAGCTCTTCTCAGACCTTATATATGAAACAATTCACAAGCTGAAAGTTACTGTACTGAATTATTCACAGACAGATTGCATGTAATCAAAGCGTTTCGGAAAAACTGTTTGTTCACATATCAAAAAGCCAGCAAATGTCAAGCTCTTTAGCATGGATCCCTCACTTGGTAAAGTGGTATTAGCTAAAAACAGAGTTATGCATTGGCTGCTTTTGAATAATCTGCCACAGGGATGTCATTACATCTGTTAGGTCAAATTTTGGAAAAAGGAATGTACAAAAAAGGGACTGACACACAAGATAAAATTTACTGTAAAGTCTATAAATCAGGCCACTTCATTTCCTAACCTCCCACATGAATGGTGGCCCCTCAGTGCATGTGCTGCATGAAACTGCCTTTGCTCTTCCTGCAGCTACCAGTGCCCTGATGCTTCCAACCCTAAACCAGAAGTAAACCGTATTTCAGATGATACAAACTTTGATCATGAGCTACAGCAAAGGGAATGTCCTTCAGAACTGTTTGCCTTTGCTGTGTAGGTAACTTGGTCTTCTAGGCACTCAGTTTTATCAGCAAACTTTTAACTGTAGAGTGGTGATACATCGCTGAGAACTGAAATGGAAGGTCAAAATTTAAAAACCTCAAGCCAGCAGTGTAATACCCTAGCAATAAATTGCTAGAACCGTAGCCAATAATTCTCCGCTCATCTGAGGGACCAGAAAAAAGTGATGCACCAAAGATGAAGACACTGTCCTGTATACAAGTATGCACACACATATACGAGTAGCTATAGGTGTAAAATGCTGACTTACACTAGTTCAGGCAACTTATTGCAACAGCTCAGAGAGTTTTTTTTCTAACTTAGTTTTGACTCATTTCCCAGACAGTTACATATATAACCTTGGCTTCCCATCATTTCCTTGACACATGCACATATAAACCTGAAAGTTTTTAAGTTGTATGTCAAGTTTAATTTTGATTCTATACAGTCAGATTAGGAGTTTTATTCAGTGTCAGCTTGCAGAACAACTGTGGTAAATATGGAACCTTTTAATTTTGTAATTCAATAAGACTATCTGTCATTTAAATAATTCATTCGTGTTACTCTTGCAGTTTCATGTTGCTATTAAAATGTGAAATACACAAAGCAGCAAGCAGATCTGCATATCATAAACTATTTCCCCTCCGCTTTTAAATTAGATTCTTTGGCAACACTATTTCTGGAATGCAGTAAGCATTTCTTTTAAACCTATACAAAATACATCTGGAAGATAATGCCTACAAAAATGTCTGTTGAAAAAGTAGACTGTATATATCACTTATTTAGGACCTCTAAAGTAGAGTAATAAAATCTATAAAACAAATATAAAAAGATGCAACACGGTTAACATAGTCATGAGTGTTTACACAAAAATAGCAGCCAAGCATCTGCAAGAGGAGAAAGAATGTCATTCATTTATAATGAATTAAGGCGAATAAATCAAAGGCTCCTTGCTCAATTTATTGAGTTTTACCCAACATCAAGGCTTCCTCTGGACCAATTTGATTTTTCTGCAGTCTTTGTCCAGAGCCACATGACTGGAGCAAAACTATGAATTGCTTTAAGCACTCCCAGATGCCGGGGTTGTCAGTCTTAGATCATACTCTTTCCAATTCTTGTGGAAAAAGCAAGCATGTATTCTCATTATACTGGGCCTTCAACTGAGTAACCTGATTGAGAGACCTGAGTTTAAAAACCAGAGCAACAATTACGATCAACTGGTCTGATTTCTCTTGCTTGATGAAATAAGAATCGACTCTGTTACTGCTGCTGATACTATTTTGTCTCTGCTATATTTTGCTTCCCTGCCTCTTGCTGCAGCGACCTTCACTGTTTCAGTGGGACTGTGCAAGTGCTGCTGATTGAGCTAAGCCAGACTTCAACATCACACCTTGTAAAGGCAGCTCCTATTGCCCTTATGGGAGGCTCTTTCAAAAGATGACACCTTTTTTTTCTCTCTCTTTTTATCTCAAATTAACACAAGCAGGCTCAACCATATGCCATTTGCATTTAAGAGAACATTACACCGTGTCTTTTGAAGATCTGCTTAAAGTGTTGTTGCCTTTTCATATTCAAACAGCATGGAGCAAAAAGGCTGTATGCTTGTAACTTTATGAAAAAATTTTTTAATTTACTGTAAAAGAAAGGTGATATTGCCTTCTCCCCGGCCTTGCCTTTTTATTTCACAACCACATTTATCCACGGAGAGAAGGCTGTTGCAAAGACCGCGTATGACAGTCCCTGCTTACGCCCTCAGATTAGTTACAGACTTCTTACATTTGTAGAGTCTTATCTTGGCTGAAGGATGGGAGATGACAGATGTGCATCTGGGTAGGAAATTTCACCCTGAATTGCGTAATGGAAACCCCCAAATACATATGGAGGTCACGTGGTATGCAAAATCCCTCTTTCCTTGAGGACAGATAGCAGGAGAAGGGTGGCAGGACAAGGCTTTCTCTCCAAAATCTGCACGTTGCACCAGCTGCATCTCCATTCCTCTGGACCTCAGCCTAGGTTCCTTGTGCCAAGCACAGCGTGATGAAGAATTATTCCTCTTACGATCATGTGTCTGATCCCAGGTCAGGAAAAAACTACAGCACTGTACTGCAAACGTGTGAAATGCAAGTGCTGTGGAAGAAATTATGATACAGGGTCAAAAGTGTGATTCTCCTGCCGAATTCAGAGACTTGATTGGCTTGTTGATCTCTGCCAGAGTTGAATTTCACCCCAAGAGGATATTTTAACAATTACTTTAATCATTATTTGTTTGAGAGTTATACCATCAGCATCCATATAGTTACGTATCAGAGCACATAGAGGATAAAATGCACCTTTTTATCCTCATTCAAACTCCCCTTCCAAGTGACAGCCTTGTACCTCTAACTCTCCTCAAGAGGGAAAGCTAGAATTTTCCTACTCTTCATTACTGCATGCATTGCTCACACAAGTGGCCAACACGTCTCTATCTTCACAAATTTACTATGCTTGTTCAAGCCAGGGGAGATAGGTGCAAAACCAAACAGTATTGCTTTGAAAATTCATCTCCTTTTAACCAGAAACATAGGTATTAGATGGAAAGAAATCATTATTAGACCAAGCCCTCAGCCAAAACCGAAGAAGAAAGTCTGTTGTAGTGATGAGATAGTCTTTTAGAAAAATAGGGACATCTAAAGTTTGTTGCCTTTTTTTTTTTTTTTTTTTAAATTCCTGACACTTTAAGTCTAAGCATCAGAAATGTGGAAATGGCTTCATTTTTAGCCTTTAGACTTACCCCGGACGTGATCCCCCACAAGGACAAGTGAGTGTGTATTGTATATGTATACAATGGACTAACTGTTAGACTAATGGGGGGCTGCGGGAGGTTTCTGGGGCCCTTTCATTAAACTAATGACAAACATTCATTTCTTACTACAGAGGATACATTCTCTCCTATATCGCTTTTGCAACTCACTGTATTTTCTCTTTTTAAAAAGGCTTTTCACTCGTGTTCTCTGAATTCTTAAGGGAATATAAGATGAGTAAAAGACTGTTATTACCTATTCATTATCATTTGAATTTTCTAATACTAATAGGCAGCTGAGGTTCTTGGAACCGCAACTTGTCTTATATTACAGCTGAGACATTTCAGCTTCTCTGGTGCTTCTGGACATGGAAGTCTAAATCCATTTTCCATGCAGTTTGGATGCATGAGAACTACAAGCCCAGATATTTCCCATAGTGTTGAAGCAGCAGGCTGTAAGTATTATTATTTATATGTCACTTTTTATATATCTAAGACCAGGAATACTGAGGATTCAGTGCATGAGTTCAGTGTGCCATCTACAGCATGAGTCAATTAAGTAAGAGATTTGGTCTGGTGATCTCCTTGCTCTTTAAAGGTCCTTTTCGGAATATTTCCAGCTTACAGTATCCCTCCCTGCTCCTGTATCTTTTGCCTTCTGAAGCCCAGTTTTATTTCCCTGCATACTGAAAGTCAGGACTCCTGTTGCCCTCAGGTTGGAAGGAAGCAACATGCCTTCCTCTCCTAATTACCACACCTGTCTCCTGGTGATATACAGAAAGCCAAAATCTTGGGTGGCACAATTTATTAATACTCCCACGTAAAGGTCTGTCCAACCTCTGCAAAAATAGCTACCAAATGCCCACGTAGTATGAGCCTCCAGGTCTTTGCTTTATTTGCATATATTTGAAGGGATATCCCCTTCCTACAACTCGACAGAAAAACGAAACCCGGCTTACGAGCTTTATAGGCTGCTCTCCTAAGTCTTTCCCTTTCCTCGGGGAATGCATTTGCTGTTGGGGCAGAGCCACAACTCACCTGAAGACAGTCCCACATATTTCCTGTGGTGGATGTTCCTTCCACTGGGTTTTGTTCGATAGATGAAAGGTGGCAAAATGAAAATCCAAATAACTCCCCCATGCTACCTGCGATCCCTAGGATGCCTCTACTCCTCATCCCCAAGCTCTGCTTTAAAGGTCTTTTCCATCTAACGGACGGAATAGGTTTGCTCTAGCAAGCCTATAACTAAGCAACAAAAACTAGGAGGGAGGGAAGGCAGTCATTTACTGGAGTTCTATGTCTGGTAAAACTCTGAGAAGCAAAAAAAAAAAAAAAAAATCAATATAATTTCAGAAAAGCTTGGATAACATTGCTTAATGGTGGGACTTACTAAAAGGAAAACGGTGAAGGCACATGAGTACCCCACGTGCTGTTTTTCTGCATAGCTCAAAACTTTTGTAAATTAAAGCAGGGCTGGAAGATCCCAAAGAAGTTTGGCAGAGTGACTGTGAAACATTTTATAGCATTTACATCATTGTCTTATGTTTTTCAAGGGAAATTACTCATAGTGTGATTTCTACTGTGAGCAGAAATCTACTCCCTCCTGCGGCACCGCACGCTAAGGCAAGGATTAGCTGATGGTAGCAAGGTGAGCATTCCCAAAGTTTGTCCGGTGTCTCCTAATTTGAACTCCAACTGTCCTTTACTAGGTGAATATGAAAACATGTTAATGCTTTGGGGATGTCTGCGGCGAGGTGCTGTGATGGGAGGCTGAACATACCGTGTACAACTCAGCTCTTTGCTTCAGAGAGGCTGCCAGATGTTTGCACTGTGAGCATGTGTCGTAACCTAGTCTCCAAAAGGAATAATCGCATACCTGCTTTGGCAGTGCGTCCAGCTGGAAGGAATTGTTAAAGAAGTTGCTTTAGGGACAGCAATGCTTCAAAAAAAAGTTTTCATGGAAGTTAAGATGCAAAAAGTATCAGAAGTCTTGAAGTGTGCAGAACACATCTGTCACAACAACAAAATGGGACAAGCTGTATTTTTGCAAGCAGATACAGTTCTAGCTGAATGAAAGCAAACTATAGGAAGGAAAAGAATGCAAAACCAAAAATCTAGTAAGACAATTTCCACATTCAAAGCCCCAAAAAAATTTCCATTGCCACTATTTTCCAACAGTCTGCATTCTGGTAAATATGAAATACACATAATGTTGCTTTATCTTTTAAAGAAGACATTCCCTATCACATAAACCTAAACTGCCACTGCAAAGTTCAGTTTTGAGCTGACTACTGTGTGATGCCACACGTTCCTTTCGCACTAAAAAATAGTAGTACTAGACTTGTCAGAAATGAAGGACTGGATCTTATTATATTGAAAGCAAGTCATATGTTAAGAGGTAAGGTAAAGCCTATAGGAATCCTGCTGTGGTTTCTTTACGTTATGCTCTAGCAAGTGAGAAGAAACGGCTGTCATTGAAACTGTCAAGTCCCGTTGGGATTTGGCTTTCTGGGAAATGAAGAATGCAAATAACTGAGAATAGGAGAGTGTTTTAAGAAATTGCTAGTGCATCGTGTTCAGAATATCTGCAATTTTTGCAAAAGCCAGGCACAGACAATCTGACACTGTCCCCAAACATGGCTGGCAGGGTGGTAAATGTGCTGCAAAGTCAGCTGTAGAGTACGTTCTGATTAAAAAAAGGGCCACATATGGAGACCACCTTGCTGTACCTCAGTGCTGCTTTTTAGTTTTCAGTTGAAACCACTTTTTAGAATAATTTGAACTTTCTATTTGTTATTATGTGGACTTTCTAAGCATGTATTTATTACATTCTGTTATTACAGGGGTAGAATCTGCAGCAGTCCCTCATGCTGACATTTTAATCACTAGTAGTTACTATTGCCAAACTTCTCACAGGCAGAACTGATTTGTAAAATCAAATCTTACATCATTTACGGAGTTTGACATCTTACATAAGTAACTAATTTACTATACACCATAGGTCATTGATTTTTCCATTGAAAAAAACATAAGTTAGAAACTTGCATCTATTACTTTCTTCCAGTGGGTCATTCTGCCTGCTTTAAATGTTCCTTTTTTTAATCCATTGTCATTTCCGTCGTAGAAATTTTTTTACTTAGGTAAATGTGTCATGGTCTTGCAGTCTGGTTATCAAGAGATTTCTCTTTTTCGAAGTGCCATTTTTGTTTCTGAATGTGGTTGAAGTAGTTAGCCCCTGAAACCTATCTGACAAAAGGATGCTTTATATCTTCTCATTTCAGCCTTTCCGTAAAAATCAATACTCTCTTTCCATATGAATTATAGCTAGCTTACTAAATAACTTACCTTGCATAACAAGTTTTTCTTACTTCTTACTGTTATTAGTAATAGAAGCAAAAAGCAAAGAGAAAAAGACAATAGTGTTTTATGTCATCTATTCATTGTATATTAATGTAGCTGAATGACTGGATGGATTTTTCTAACTCAAGTTGCCGAGTTAGTGTTTTGGAAGCAGAGCAGTTTTATACACGATGGACATATAAATATTATGCATTGCATTTTAATTCCCTCTACAATACAAAAAGGTAGCGTGTTTATCCCCTTTTAGATTATCAGTTCTTCCTTTCAGATAATACATAGTTAGTTGAATATAATCTAGCTGATTAAAGTTATATCAGCTCACAGGAGTCCAATTCCTATGGTGTTTTGATGTTACAGATATCCCTCTCACGTAAAACGTGTCTGAACATTGGAAGAAAGAATAAATTAATAGGTGATAAGCCAAACTTGTCTTGTACATTAGTCAGGGATGCAGATTAAACTGTAATATTTAGCTTTGACACAGGGCCTTTCCTGTGGGGGCTAAAAGTGATTTGGAAACACTAACCCTTCCTTTAAAAGTTTAGAAAACCTAGGTTCTTTCTTACGGAACAAGCAGGCTGCTCTTGGCAGGGTGCAGATGCCCATTTCCTTGATCCAAAGCTGGGTGCAGAACTTCTTCAGCGACCTGTCAGGTGCCGTGGGCTCTGCTGACTCTGCCTAAAGCCAGGTCCTCCCCGGCTTCCACAACTGTCTGTGCTTCCTTCCTCTCCCTCCTGCCCACTCCTTCAGAGAAGCCTTGCTGTCCCCCCAGCTTTCTGTGGGTGCTGTCGTTCTCTTCTCACTCCACACCTTATTTCTGGGCAATATGAACTACGAACATAAACGCAGTTATTGTCAGTTTGCTGTCTTGCAGGCTGACTTCAGATCCACCTCCTGTCCAAGCTAATCTTGCAGCTCATCTCCCTTTCACTTCATGGATCTTTAGCTGTTAATATAGTAGTAGAAAAAGAACTCAATCTTGCTCTACATGTTCTGTTTCTATTTTCTTCTTCATGGATTTGTCCATCCTGCCAACCTCTCAGCCCAGACATCTGGGTGTTACCTCCGAGTTCAACAAACCAGGCCGTATCTAAACATTCCCAATTCACTGTAACCTACTCTGCCTGCCCATTCATTCAGTTTAGACTGGCCTGGCACTTATTTTGGATCTCAGTTTTGGTAATATTTATTTTTCTGTCCTTCTCTGATCACAGCTTAAGCAGAACATGGGATGGGGCATTAACTGTGGAGTTAAGTCCATTTTTGTCCCTTTGGAAATATAAACTAATGGGAGACAAGGAAAGAAAGGACTTCTGGAAAGAAGACAAGAAATCAAATCTATTAAAGCAAAATATTTAGACTTTTAGTCATAGGGCAAGCAGAACGCTGCCCCAGGAGACTTCCCTTTGCTTGGCTAGAGCTCCATGTGAAGACCCAGGGTCCCATTAGCATTAAGTGGTCCTAATGAAACGCTCAGGTGGAGTACAGGTCGCTCATCTCACAAACTTCATGGCCCATTTACTGTTTTTAACCCTGGCCAGAGCTCTTGTGCGTGACACTGTTGATCTTTCCTGGTCACACCTTCCAAGCATAGCATCTGGGAGATCTCTGCCTTTTTGTAGCCAAGATCTGAGTCGGTACATTTTTAAATGTCCTTTTGCCCTCAGCATGGGGTTTTCTGATCCTACCGAACCTTCAAATTTAAAACCCTGTGAGTCACACTTAACAGTGTGAGCAGATGAGTGAATCTGATATATATTAATGAAGAAATTGAACAGCAAAGGCATAAGCGAAAACCAGCAACAATAACAGAAGTGAAAAGGATGTTTATCTGCACACTTCCTACAGAATAGACATTTCAAGGGACAGAAGCAAGCTGTAGATATGTTATGGACTAAGATAGAGAGGAGATTTAAAAGCTTTGATCTTAATTCTAAGATGATCTGAAATGAGAAGGAATCATAGAATCAAGGAGGGCAATCAAGGACACCAAAATTAAGCAGGAGACAGTATGGCAGAGGAGATGATGTGCTGAATGATGATTTGAAAGTCAGCAGTGGTTAATAGAAGGTCTTCAAAGGTAAACGACTGAGTCAGCTGGACCAGGCAGTCTGCAAGAAGCATAGCAGGATTAGAAACAGAAAAGAGTGTAGATTACAGATATATAAGTAGATTGGAAGAAAATAAAGCTGCTGTTCTCTGTACTGTGCATTTTCATATTTTTTCCTACATTTAGGAGGTATTCAAGTTTTATCAGGGAGCACTACGCTTCTCAGCTCCATAGTTTGGAACCAGCAAAGTCTAACAGCATCATAGTTATGATTCAGCAAGGCCCATACTTGAGTGTGCTCAGGTATCAAGAACTAAATGGATTCCAAAAAACTTGTGTACACATTTTGCTGTCTAGATATCCATCTCATTACTTGAAAAACTTCTCTCACATATACTTCAACATAAAAGGACAACTGGCTTTAATTATAGGGGTAGGAAAAGTTTTCGTCCCTTTGAGTCAGCTTCAAGGTGGCATGGACTGACTCCAGAAACAATCCCAGCCAATTATGGAATCCAAAGGACATAACAGAAAAAGGCTGTGCTGTAGTTGTGGTTTCCGCCATTACCTTCAGTGAAAAAAACCTGTATGCAACAGGTACAGCTATATATCATTCGCTTTTTGCTTCTGTGTCCAAGACCATAAACGTGGAAAACACTTTCCAAAAAGTAAGGCATGTTTTTGCTCATGTAAAACATCTTTCTTTCCAAGTTACTGTGGTCAAGATTGAGTATCAAAATATTTTTGCCCCCCTCAAATGTAAAGCAATTTTCTAGGACTATGTAGAGGGTGGGAAGGGGTAGAAATGATGCATTCAGACAACATTTGGCTAAAGTATTGCTTGGAACTCTTACAGCCTGAGGATCTCTATATCATTTGTGACCTCAGGGGAGAACAGCATTAGAAAACAAAAAAGGGATTTTTTTTTTTTCATAAGTACAGCTAAAGAGTGCTGTGATTTGTTTTAAGAGTAGTAGAATGATCGGAGTAGGTCAACAAGGAAGGTCATTTAGGACATCCACCTCTCCCAAGGTAGAACTGGCTGTGCCTAGACCATCCTGACAGATGTTTGTACTTAAAAATCCGAAGAGATGGTCTTAAAACCTCTGTCAACAAAGAGCCTACCACCTCACCTCACACCAGTCCTTCGCTATTCTGACTGGTGATGTCTCAGCTACATCTCACTTGATGCAGTTTGAAATCATTATTGTTTGTCCTATTCACAGAGGCCAGGGAGAACAGTTTTATTCTCTTTTTTTCCTGGTGGTCTTTAGCATTTCTGGGGATTGTTATTGCCATTTGTCTAAGTCACCTTTTCTCCAAGCTAAACAAACCAAATTCTTGTGACTTTTGTCACTGGTCGCGTGTTTCCTCAAGCTCCGCTCACTGCTGCCACTGTCCATGACTCTTCAGTTGTTCAGTTCCCTTTTTATATGTATATACGTACATATAAATGTGTATGTGTGTATATATATACACATATGTATGTTTATATGTATATACATATATATTTATACGTACTGCTGAAAAGTAAGTGCTATGGTTTGATCTCGGAGCAGGGCAGGCGGTTCTACCTTTCGCTGTTGAAGTCTGCTCTCTGGGACCCAAACTTCTCATTTTCACAGACAATGGGAATGGCAAAGTGATGAAGTGAGAGTCCTAATTAAGAGAATTATCTCTGAAAGTTGGACACCAACCAATAATCTTCCAACTAGCATTTTCCCTGAAATAAAACAAAAGAATTCTAAATTCTTATCTCTTACAGATACAGTGTTATTAATCATAGTTCTCGCTTCTTAGGGAACCTTTCTTATTCTCTACAACAAATGACAGACTGTGCAAACCTTCAACTTAAGCTTTTCTTTCACTAAACTTTTCTTTTCTAAGAATGCTAATTAGTTAATTTGAAAATAGGAGGGGGGCAGATTATTTTCTGCAACATCTGAGTGATTTAGGAACTTCGTTATCTATGAAGAAATCAGATTAGTTTTTTGAAATATGCTTTTGAAAATGTGGCCCAGGCCTAAATGACAATGTAAAAGCAGAAAGAAACACTTTTTTTTTAATGTATGTTTACATATTTTATGTACATTTACTTCCTAATCATCCTTTGTATGTCCTGCTCCAGTTACAATTTGTTTTGGTTTTATTAATTGTTTTTTTTGAGACAGATATTCCCCAGATGTATTTTATTCTCTTCACCGTTAAAACAATATTAAATGTACATATTTTTTAAAAGTTGCAAGAGTCATCTCTGTTTCTCTTTTCCCAACCCAATAGCATCCTATGGCTCAAATAAACATCCCTGACAGAAGCTGGGAAGCAAAATTCCTCCTGCAGTCTGTTTTCCTTCATTACAGTCTACCAGTCTACTTCTGCAAGGGTAGAAATTGTAGCTCCTGGCCTCTGCTGAGATTCATTGAGCATACCCCTACCACTAAATTAAAAAAAAAAAAAAAAAAAAAAAAAAAAGGCCATGCAGCAAGCCTTAGCACCACGGCTCAGATGAGTTCTATTGCCCAGTTGCTACCAAGTTCCCTGTTTTATGGGCTGATAACCTTCTCCAGGAGAAAGACTGGGAACATTTTTGGAAATATTTCACTGCGTGGATTGTTCCTGAAGGGCAATATGGACACAGCTCCCCACACTTTGCCTCCCTCCACCTTGAACAGTTTTCTGACATTATTCTAGCAGGCTTTGTACTACAACGCGTTTCCCACTTGAGAAGGGGGAGCCAGGCACCGGGAGGACCCACAGGACCCATCTGGCACTACTTGGCCAGGTATTGCTTCCTGCCATGGTTTACGTAGCAGTACAGACGTACACCATGAGGCTTGCTCAGAAGCAGCTGGGAAAAATTATTTACTTGCGAATACAATTTCACACACACAATCCTCTCAGCACTTCTAGGGGAAAAGTATGTCACAGTATGCACAGTTTGTGGGTGCAGTTTAAACTGGATTGTAAAAAATAGCCGTTTTCTTGCCACAGAAGTGGACTGACAATAACTTCCTCAGAGCTCTCAGGTGCCAGATAGACACGCAAAGAGGTTTTGTTTCCACTAATGGTTTCTCTCAGCCTGTTCAGCACACAGAGAAAATGGGATGTGAGGGCTCAGCTCCCTCTCACCTTCGGGTGAGCATCCTACCCAGGGACCTACGGGGCAAGGGCGACAGTCCCACGCTGGCCCTCTTTAAAAGCGCTCCACTTTGCATAAAGACTTGAAGCTCCCTGGACCCAGGAGCAGAGACCAGCAGCCTCCAAAGCAGAGAGCTTTGCAGAAAAGTGTCAGATCCGAGTTTAAATGGTTTGAGGCAAGTGGAAGACTCAACACTCGTCTCCTATACCTTGCATGGGAGGGCCATGCTCGCCCGAAATCAAGCGCTGCAGCATTAAGACCACTATGTCCTTTTGCAAATTTGACTACAAATGAGAAATTGTTAGGCAGTAGATTTAGGGACGGGCAAACAGATTTTCAACTGGCAAACCTTCTGCCAAATGATTCAGTTGTATCCATGCCTTGTTATGGATAAACATACAGAATTACGAATCACATCAAGAGTAGAAAGATACAAAATACATTTATTACTGCAGGGAAATAAACTGCTCAGCTGGGTGAACGGTCCCAAAACTGCACCTTTTCTCTTGTTGTGTAACGTACAACACTTTCTGTTTTACCATAAACATAGACCTTTACTTACAAAACTTCAGTTTTTAGGTCCCTTACAAGCAGCTTTAATTCATACCTGAATGGACCAAGCAGGAGCATGCCTGTAAGGCTTGTGCAAACACATTCTGCTACTTAATTCCATTAAGATGTAAACAAAAGCCATAGCCCTCAGGATATAAGAATCTAAGAAACAGCAATAAATATTTCACAGAGACAGAAATAATCAGGCAGGAGGAGCGGAGAGATGATAGCTGGCGTTAGCTTACTGCATGCTACGTAAACAAATACCAATCTGAACTGAAATACGACAGGGAGAAAGCAAGAAGGTGGAAGGAAGGAAGGCGCGTTCAATTGAATTCTTGTGCTTCTGAAATTTCTTTTGCTGCATTCACACATGACTTTATGTCATTATTAAATTTGTTATCAAGCTGGTGCTCTGAAGTCTCACATCCCATTTAAAATAAAATTATGTTCCTGAGAGTCATGGCTGTGAAGAAATCCTTGGAGACATGAATCAAACAGAACTGACGCAGTCTTATCTTCAAGAGACCGAAGACAATCAAAAGAATGATTTTCAGCTGCTCTGAACTGTTCATCCCTATACAATATTGACTCTGAAATCTGAAGATGACAGACTAAATGTTAACATTGTTAACTCTTTCACAGCTGATCATTCTAGCACAAAGTTAGCTAATACAGAAAATATACTTTAAGACAAGAATATGTTTATGTTCCACTTGGAGCACTGAATCAGCCTGATTGTACAATCAAACTGATTGTACTTGGTATGTCTGAACAGAAGTAAATCTCAAAAAAACACGTTCATAAACTGTTTTTTTCTGAATATTTGTGATGAGCTCAACGATTTTTCAAGGCCATCTAGAAAAAAAAAATATTCTAGAGTCAGGAGCTGAAACTTGATTCACCTACCCAAAAATGAAAGGTGATTTTTTTAAAAAAAGGTTTATTTAGTCAGTACTCTTGTGTGAATCAGCTGGTCCACGGATTTCAATACAGTCAATGAGTCAAAATAGCCTCTAACCCATTGCTTCCCCATGGCCGTGCCTCTCCTTTCCAAATACAATGGTATGCACAGAAGACAGAAAGCAGATTTTGCCCTTGAAAAGAGCAGAAAAACCCTGCCAAACCAAAACCCCACACCCAGAGTACTTTGCCTGGGTGAAGTACTTCAGTCTTCACATCGACAGTCTAGGCAGATGAGTGCAAGCGTAAGATCTTGTTGCCATTGACCCAGAATTACAAATGTAGAATGCTAACTAAATGATACAAGAGAGGGCCAGAGGGGAGATTAAGGAGAGAATGCAGAAGTGAAAATTTTCCACCTGAATTTTAAACCAGCAGCAACAGTGTGAGTGGTCAAGACCAATACCTGAAGACCCAGTAATGGAACCATAAATCTGTACTTAGACCTTTACTTTTTAGGGAAGGAAAGCTTTAGAAGGCTAGAACTTTTGCGGCCAGCATTCCCTCTTCCTTGACTGCCAGGCTCCCAATGCTTCATCCCACAACAGCACCACGTGTGGCAGCACCACATGTGGGTTTCTCCAGAGAGCATCCAGAGCCTGAAAATGTTGGAAACAAGACTCCTGAGCTAGCTCCGCTGTTCTCTCACAGAATCACAGAATGGGGGGGGTGGAAGGGACCTCTGGAGATCATCTAGTCCAACCCCCCTGCCAGAGCAGGGTCACCTAGAGCACATTTCACAGGAACGCGTCCAGGCGGGTTTTGAGTGTCTCCAGAGATGGAGACTCCACCACCGCCCTGGGCAGCTTGTTCCAGAAATGTCAGAAATCTCTGCCACCCTCAGAGATATCTCAGTGCTGACACTGACATCTATATTATTTTAAAAATTTCGAAGGCATTTTGTCCTCCTGGAAACGTAAGGAAAAAAAAAAAAAAGGCCAAAAAAAAAGGTGGGAGTGAAGTCATCACTCTTAGCTATGCAAAAATGGCAGTAACCTCTCTTGAATTGCTGTGGAGGTCAGCAGCTCAGTTTTAGTGTTTCACTCTGGAAATGGCACCTTTCAGCACCGAGACAGAGCACGTGCTCTGTCCTGAGTGGGAAATGACATCGAGTGAGTCACTGGGAGAAACACGGTGCTTACATGTTTTACTGATGCCTCCTGCCCACCTACTGCTTGCATGGGCAGTTCTTTAGCTGATGAGAGTTGCCATCACCAGTTAAAAAGGCTGGCAGTCTCCACTTGCTGAAGACAGTTTTTCACTCTGTGATTTTTGACCACCTGGATACAGCATCCTTACTTTATTTCTTTTTTTGAAATACCTCTTTTCATGAATTCACAGGAAATCGGGTTTCACTCTTCTGCTTGATTCAAGCTGACAAAATCAGCTGCCGCTTTCTTCTAACTAATTTTTTCTTTCAAATTGTTTTGGCTTTGGGACAGATTGTTCATCCCAGATTTTATTGGATCTCTCCTCGAAAATTTATAACCTGCCTTTGAAATAAATGTCCAGCACTTTCTCTGCAGGCTACCTCCTTCCTATGTAGCAGGTTTAATAAAAAAGCACACAAAAGCATTTTTTGTTTACTGAACCTAAGTTGTCAATACTTTCTGAACAGAGCGTACAGCCCTATTGCTTACAATGCCAAAAGTAACTGTAAATGAGTTTGGCATTAGCACTTAAGCCTTAAAAAACCATTTTCATTGCTAAAAACACCACGAGGAACATTACTTCTCTTGGCAACAGATGTTTTAGTATATACTATGAGCTTCAGTGACGAAGAAAATGTAAAGACATACCAAGAAGCAGTAAGGCATACAGGGGCGGTGGAGCTTAGATAAATTGCCTGGGTCACTAATGGAAAGTTATCCAGACTTAGTGTGCGAAACTACGTGTACGAATGCATATGCATAGTGTGCATATAGTATATACCTATTCTATACTGGATTATACCATCTCCTTCCTAATGAAGGAAACTGCTAGAGCTACAAGTGTGCTCCACCCCTATGTCAGCTTTTTGTTTGCACGTCATTGATTTTTTTTTTTTTATTTCTTTTTTAAGGTCTGCCTCAAGTTTTAAATGGGGATGGGAGAAACACTCATCCACAGTAAAATACAAAGATTCTTTTCAGAAAAGGATCTAAATGTAAACCAGGCCAACAGATAGTACTCACAGCACCTCTATTTGTCATCCTACTTCATAGATTTTCCTGCATTAGTTTCCTTAAATCTAGCACGCTGCTAATTATCCTGAAACCTTATCTGCTTTCCCACTGGGAGAAAAACAAATCAAATTTTGTGTTGGTTTTACTGAAGGCTTCCTGAACTTGGCTTTGAATCTGGCTTTACTTCAACAGAGCGTACTAAACAGTGCAACCTCAGTGGTGTTCACCTTAATTGATCCAAAAGATATATCCTCTGCAGATGTTTTGCCTTTTTACCAGGGCATGCTTCATCAACAATATGTCTGAGTAGGTTAATTTTCAAATATTGGATCTGGTGATCTGGATTTGCATTGCAATATTTGCTCCATATTCTTTCTTTATCTAGATACAGCAGTGCTGGGGATGAAGGACCTCTTCTCAGGGACCCGAATATGAGGTTTTCCCTGAGCTGGGAGTCTGTTTCTGAACCTCTTCTTTCACAGAGCGTATAAAGCATTTACTCAGGTAAGGGGGGAGAGGACTGGCCTCCAGCAAATGTTGGATCATGTGGGAATCCCAAGGGAATTCTTGCAGCATTTACAACGTAGAACTGGTGGTCAAGAAAGGTGAAGGTGGACACTTGCAAACATCAGCCTGAAAATATCACTATTAACATTTCAGTCTCTACATTTAGACTCATGTGCTCAGGTACACCACATGATAAAGATCACAGATTAAATCTCTTTTTCAGCTTGCTCTACTGTATGGTCTCTTGCGCGTGTCGTTAACTTGTGAATATGGTTCATCAAACTCTATTTTATCCAGCGCACAACTACAGGCATTACAGAAACTATCCGTTAGATGTGCAAATCGAGTAACTTGCAGACTTTTCATTGCTTGAGTTCTACCCTGTGAAATCTGGACACCAGGTCATGACAGCACTATTTAGTGTATATATATGTTGACCTATATATTAAAAAATTCATAAATTCCCAGAGGGCATGAATCTGGTAATGAGAGGAAAAGTCGGTGTGAACATAACAGACAGTTAAGTACTTTTAGAAGAGTAGCAGTCAACACCCTAAAGACTGAATTCCTGTGGTTTTCCATATCTAAATTGTGGATGGTGTCATTCCCTCCAATTGCCCCACAAGCACCGCACTGCTCTGCTTCGGGAAGGCCCTGGGCAAGAGTCCTGGGCAACTTCACCGGCACAGAGACTTGGGAGCGTGACACAGAGACAACCAGGTCAGGCCCTGCAGCTCTGCACCCCAACCACGGGCCCGGCTAAGCACCAGGGTGCCTGCCCGTAGGCCTCATCACCTGCACTTCAGTGGCAGCCATCTTCCTGACAAAGCCTCCTGGATGCCTGCCTGTGCAAAAGGCTATTACCCGTGCTTTTTCATCATGCCACTCTCTCTTACTCAGGGTGCAGTAGAGGTAACTGTGTTCGTAAATCACTAAGAAATAGTACACGTGATGTAATGGTGCACAAACACAGCATCTTGCGCTTTCCTGTCAGGCCCTGGTGGAAGGAGAGGACCATGAAGTGCACTAGAAAACACGTAATTATTCAAATGGCTATGGACTAGCTCACATATATTACAGGAGTCTGTCCTCCTTGGTGTTATGCCCTTTGTTACTAGCGTGTGCAGTTAAAAAAACAAAAAAAAACCCCTCAACCCCAAAACCCCATCAAGCATGAGTCTTATGATAAAGTTCAGTAAAATCCAAGCCAAGACACATACATTTCATATCTTAATGTGTCTTCTGTATTCTTATGAAAGCATTTTTTCACAGTACAGAAAATTAATACAATACCCTTTCATAGAAATAATAAGTGAAAGCTGCTGTGTGTTGGCTTACTGAGTGTGTGTGTCTGAAATCTTCAGTGAGTGATACAGAAAATTCACTCGATCTGTTCCTCATTCCATAAAAAGAGGTGCCTGAAATGTCAAAAAGCTCATGAAACATAATGAGAAGTGACAGATGAGTGATCTTGGTGGTTGCCAGTAGAGACTGTGCTCTCCTGAAGTGGGAAAGAAACCTTTGATACTCGTTTCTTGGACCAGATTATGCTCTGAACAAGTCTGTTAGAGTTGAAAGCAAGGCAAGAAGAGAGCATCATTTTTGCACAGTTCTTTACTGTACATGCCCATATGGGAGAAGGGACTTTTTTATCAAAAAAAAAAAAAGAAGAAGAAATAAGGAAATCTGCTTTCCTTTCTATTTTTAAAATGATTGTCTTTAAACACATTAAAGGGGTTCCCAGCTTTGAGGCTGTTGAGCACATCCTGGAGAGTGCTGGGGTGCGCGGTACTCTATGAGAGGGGGTTGTCACTGGGGCAGCTGAAGTGCTGTCTACACAGGTAACTACGCAGGTATCCGGCACCACATGTGAGGTGTGACTGTTGGTGGGGATGGCATCTGTGGGTGCTGACAGAAGTCAAATCTGGATGGAGCTCCATCTCCAGAGAGCATCCTGGCTCTACCAGACTGATCCTTTGATATCCTAGGCCAGGTCTTGTCAAGCAGCATATTCTGGTTTTAATCAGACCGTGACAGATGCTCTTGTGAAAAAGTAAATGTAGACAGCATTGGAGGAGTGTATTTGCTGGAGAGATTTGGAGATAACAGTCAGTGTTGCAGAGGGGAACAGGGTGAGCGTGTGGCACCGATACTTCTGCATAGGAGAGAGCTAGAGCTCTCACCTCTCTTCATTCCCTTCTTAAGTCCCAACCTCCTGTTTCAGCAAGCGTGGTGTTTAATCACGCCACTGAACGGACAGTGCAAACAGCACATGTTTACTATACTATCCCCAAAGCTATCCCACCAGAAGTCAAGCTGTTGCAGGGCAGGAAGAGTGGGATGAAGATGAGCCTCTCCGGTCCCTCTGCTCTCACCGGCTTCCTGCAGCTGTCTGCTACCAGGCAGGTATTACCCTCCAACAGCACTATACGTAGGAGGAATAACTCCCACAGGTAGTTCATCATCATCTGTTTACAAGTGCTGCCACTTCTGTGCAGTGACTTAGAGAAATGGTGCTCTGGTAAATCTTCCTAAGATAAGGGATGGCAAAAATTACAGCCGCCACTCGCTCAGGTTCGGCTGAAGCCAGTGGTCTTGTGCTCCCTGGAGCCACGGCAGTCACAAAGCAAAACCAATGAGTAGTGCAGCCTTCATCCATTTTGTGACATTCATTTCCTCCCTCTCCTTTGAAAAAACCCTCTCTCTGATTTCCACATCAAGGAGAGCATTAGCTACTGGCAGTCAGTGGGAACAAAACCTCTTCTCCCCTTGTGCCGTTGTCAAGGGTAAATGAGAGGCTCGTCTCCCCCCACCTCACAGCTGCATCCTAATTGCCTGCTATGTCCTAATTTGAAGGCATTATCTTTTTCTCAGTGCTGTGAGCTATCCTAGTCTCTCTTGCCTTCTGCCATAGCTGCCAAAATTATTTCTATCGTTGTAAGCACATCCCTGTTTACTGAGATTTAAGTGAACTAGAAACAATATACATATATGTGTATTCCTTAGACCCGTGATAAAGGTTCATTTGCCCCTTAGCCTCAAAATAAAAATGAGATAACTCCCTACAGGTTCAACATTATGCAAAAAGTGTGCTTACACCACTGTAGACCATCTTGAACTCTTATACCCTAACGCTGTAGCAGTTGATAAATGATACCTTCTTTCCTATGGGAGGAGGGAATGGTTTAGTTTTTATAGCTTAAAGATGATAATGCATTTATTAGTCATATAGCAATTCTTTACGTTGGCTTTGCCACTTAAAAAGAATTTGTGACAACGCTCTGATGGCCTATACTAGACAGATTTCACCCCCTCCCATAAAAGACTTCATCCATTTAAAAGCATAGCCGTACTGACGTTGATTTAGTAACTGAAACAGTTGCCAACCGTTTTCCTCTTTAAAGTGGAGTGCTTGAAAATAGATGGGCAGTTACTCAGAAAAATAGTTTCTTATCATTCTGCTAAGCGAGAGCACAGATCAAACCGATTCAAAATAGGAACATTTATGCGTGTTTGTAATGCAAGAAACATTACCTTGTGTTGCGAAGCACTGAACCCTATCGTTAGTATATGCAGGCTCACACATACATAGATGAGAGAGAAAAACTGCTACTGAAGGATGAAAGCAGATCTGGAAGGTAGAAACTTAGTAGGAGAAAACATAGACAAGAGGAAGAGGTAATTCAAAAAATTACACAAGAGAAATATAAACGAGTTGCAAAAGGAGAGGAAAACATGTTAAGAGCTCTCCACCACTGCTCGGACAACCAGAAGGAGTTAAATTGCAACAAAAGCTTCTAGCTAAAGCTAAAAACCTTTCAAGTTGAACGGTAGTACATTATATTAAGGAGTCAACGGACAGGGTGTGAGGGAAACCTATAAAAATAAAAGGGAGAGAAAAAGAGAAGGAGGGCTCCTTCTGGAGACACAGGTTGAGGACTCACCCCCAGGCAGGAGGGCCAGCAATCAGTTACCCCTTGCTGCGCACCTTACATCAAGTGCATTAAGAAAACAACAGCCCACACACTCCCTCAGCTCACCCTTTGCTTCCTGACAAAAAAAACACAATTTCATTTTTCCCAAGGGTAAAATACAAAAGTTTCTGCAAGAAATACAACTGAGCATGGATAACCATTGCTTCCATGGCCACAGCAGTTGGTGAACACCTGACCTGGGGAACATTTGGTTGGGGAAAGAAGATTAAGCATGACACAGACCTGGCTGCTTTTGAGTCACATCAGGTGCCCTCCCCCCTTGCGGTGCTCCCCCTGCCTCCGAGCAGAGACACCCCCCCCCCCGGCTGCAGGTTGGAACACCCGTGCAGAGCTTACCTTGGCAAAACCAGCTTAGGGCTCCCTCCCTACTTCTGACAGAACCTCTGAGTTCNAGCTACAGGTGCAGTGGTACTTCTGCCCCTCTGCTTGGCTCCTGCGGCTTGCTTCAGCCATCACCCTCCCTGCTCCTGCCTCTGCTTCCAGCAGGGGCTTGGTGTTCCCCACGGATGTTTTAGTGTCTCCTCAGCCCCAACCTCTCTGCCGGCAGAGCCCAAGCGTTTCCTGCAGATAGGCCCGGCGGTTGGCAGCGTTCGGGCTTGGCTGGGCTGGTGGCTCCCTCAATAGCCCATCCTCCCTCGCTCCCTCTCCACAGCCACGGGGTCAGCAGATCCCCCAGGATCCGTGCTGTCCTGCAGGGTCCTCACATTTTCCTGGTCCTCTAGAAAGCTATGAGGAATTTGTCTCCTGAGATGACTCTCAATTATAAGTCTATGAAACCAGATTAAAATAAAATAAATACACTTAAATTACCCATGCAGAACATTTCTTCCCTCTGGATTTTGCAGTCCATGTAACATAACTGCACTGTCCCTCCTGAGAGGCGCGTTGGAGAGAAAGCCAGAAGTGTTGTGAGGAAACCGGCCCACCTCTTTAAAGGAAGAATAGTGAACTTTTCCATTAACTACATGATGCATGCGCCTCTCACCTCTGCTTTTGGGGTATTCAGCACAACCTCAGGTGATTTCTGGAACACTTCATCTGACCAGCAGATTGAACGTGTTCAGCTTATAAGCCAAAAAAGACGTTCTATAAGGCTGCCAGCCCCGCACACCCTCTGAGGGCTGTGAAAGACAAGCTGTGTTCTTCCTGGCACCGACTGCCTTCTCCACAACCCCAGCCCAGCGAGATGCCTCGCAGGCGCAGTTAAGGTGCAGCTGAAGTCTATGAGAGATGATTTGTGAGCCAGGTGCAGCTTAAGCACCAGCAGCAAGAAAAAACATCTTTTTTATTTTTAAATGAGCAGATCTGAGGTTTGAGTGGCTGAGAACCAATAAATACAGATGTGCGGTTTTTTACAGAGTATCTTTTCAGAGTAGAGCTGGAGTTGGAGCTCTTAACCTCAGAAGCTGGGATGGAGCCATACCATATATGTTTATGTGGCAGTACAGGAAGAAAGCTTATCATGTTTTAGTTAGCTAAAAGAAGTTTAGTCTGAAATGTTAACTTTCAGCTAAAACCAAGCCTCAGCTCCCTCCCCTCCCGTCCCTTAGATTGTAAAGCAATTTCACACCATAAAGGTGAATTTTGAAAACACAGCTGCTTGGCCTGACTCCCTGGTCAGAGTAAAACCGAGTGAAAATATATCTGGAGGAATTTAAATGTTATCTTTCTTCCTAGTGAATATTTTCACTGGATAATCTACCAGAGTCCTAACTGACCTCCAGAGCCAGCACCTGCCTGTGGCTGTCCATTTGTCGCTGTCACGCTCTGTGTCACCATAGGTGTCGTTTTCACAGTCATCTCCTTTGGCTCCTGGGGGTGGCTGGTAATGCCTCTCTGGGAACTGCACGCCTCCGACAGCAAATCCACGGATGTCTTTTATCTGGACACAGATGCCTTCCTCCCCAGCTATTTGCAGAATCCCAAGAAGTGTGAATCAGGAAGTTTCAAACAGTAAAGTATTTCCAGCCAAAAGGAGCCTTGCCCTGAGGAGTAACTATTCTGACTTTGGGAGCATCGACCTGCAAGCTCAGTGTTGGAGTACAAATAACCCGTTAAGGCACCATCTTTGTCATCCTCAGCACTCAGTGGTGTGGGCCCTTTTAAAAAGAATAGGTTGTCAAATTCTGCCAAGATCTTGTGAGGTAAAGGTTATTCAAACAGAGATCTGATTCTTGTGGTAGCTTGTTAAGATTCGACTGTTTTGGGCTATCAAGTTTATGGTTTTTCTGGAGGTCTTTCAAACTCCATGGGGTAGGGAGTTCCATAATATCAGGCATCATATAATAAATTGTATATATTTCATCCTTATTCCTATATGACTTGTCTGTTAGTATCACACAGTTTTACAAATTATTTGGTGCAAAATTCCTATTAGCTTTTCCCTTTCTTCTGAACCTGCCATGGAGAAGCAATCCAGCTGATGAAAGGAGTCAAAGGCAAGTTGTGTTTTGGTTCCTTATGTGCAAATTCCTGCGTCAGCTCAACTTTGAGAAGTGCTCTCCTGAAAGCTGGAGAGTGCAGGACTCCAAGACATGAGTGTGTTGTTCAGGCAGCAATGAGCGAGACATCACTGCTAGGGAACCGAGTTTGTCTGGCAGCTCTCCTGGCACTGGCAATTTGAGCAATAATTTCCTCCCCAGATGCTGTGCAGTGCGAGAGAGTTTGGCTCAAGAGGTTAAAAAAATAACAGTCTGGCAGTAAACAGCTTTTTAGAAATATTATTTGGAGACTTACTTAAACTTGTGCAATGCTTTGTCTACAGTAATAGGAACTGCAGCAAATAATGGTATTATATACACAATACGTATCTTTAAATGACAAAGAGTTGAAAGAGAGAGTTCTGCTGGACTTTGAAAACTTTCTCTTAGGACATAACCTTTTCAGCTTCTTTCTTTTTGTCCTGCTTAAATCAGTGGATAACATGATACAAACACCCACAAACTTTGGGAAAGCTTGAGTTTGGGTCTAAATGTCAGGTTTTGGTTCTGTTCTACGGATCTTCGAATTTATTTGCCTATAAAGAAATCTCACAGCTAATAAATAAAAGAAAGAAAGGTTTAATGTTCCTCAGAGCAATAAACAGCAGACAGCTCCGTTTCTTTCTTTCCCATCGAATTCAGTCACTTTTTAAAAACTGGTTTCTTTCAAGTCAATCAAGTAAGAGGCAGACTTTTCCCCCGTGAAGACGAACCATTACTCAGCCTGTGCATCCTGATACTTAGCCTAACGCTTGGCCCTCACCGCTCTGCACTTCAGAGGCGACAGCGGGGGCATGAAGCATTCTTCAGCTCCTCGAGGGGTCCAGACCACTGCAAAGGTCAAACAAACAAAGTTAAAATAACCCTGAGACTTGCTGGCCAGCCAGCGCTCTGGGTCCAAGATCAGCGGTGCTGCTGCTGGTGACTAATGCAATTAAATCAGCTCTTGGTCCCATCCCACAGAAACAAATCTGATAGCGTTGTGTACTGCTGCCAGATGGATTGCTCAAGCTTGGAAAGCTCCCTCATGCGCACATACTTAATCACGACAGGGCCTATTCGTGGAAAAACATGGCACCGACGGAGGGGGTTTTAGCCACTTTCCTGGAGAAAAGCAATGGCAGGGAGCAGACTTCAACGTGAGCTGAAGTGGGTCACACTTCACGGTGAAGTTCATGGTGGTGAACGTGAGCTTTGTGGGTCACCAAGAGCCGTTTAGTCGTTGGGAGCAGCAGTGAAGTGGAGCCCAGAAGAGCGTGTGCCGGGAGGACTTGCTGGAGCACAGGCCAGCGAGCACCTGGAAGTGATTGCTGGCACCAGGGATGCTCTGCCAGGCGACCCCCGGCCATGGCAGCCCCCAGCCTCTCCCAAAGACCGGTGCTGGAGGTCTGGCGGTGGTTGTTTTTCTGGTTTGTGTGGTCACTTCGGCCCTGAAAGATTAGTAATTGGAATAACAGTGAGAAAGATGTCTGGAATTTTTCTGGACTAAATGGGATGGATAGCTTCTCTGCTTCCCACTTTGTGAGGCATTAATGGAAAGCTGTAAGAAAAGGATGAAGGCAAAGATAGTGTCCGTGCCATGTTTATGTCACACACTGCACAGCTGCTTAATTCACCAAAGTCTCCCCATGGTGACCCTTGCAATGAAATCACTTCTGCTTCCTTTCCTTCTCATCAGGTGCTCCTGGCTTTGTCACAGGCTTCATTATCACATGGAAGGAGAAAAGCAGCATCTGTTTAAGGCCATATATTAACACTAAGCTCCATAAACTGTGTACAAAAATGGAGTGTCAGCCAGGAGAGATGATTTCCCTGCTGCTGCTCTTGGCATCAGTTGAAGTTTGAGAAGTCCTACGGAGTAACACAGTAGCGAGCTACTCAGTTTTTAATGAGAAGGCCCTTTCCTATTTCATTTTAATTCTCACAGGCTTCTGGGCAATTAAACTGGGGGTTGAGGTACTGCAGATTGCTCTTAGGCAAAAGAAAAGTGATCTCATATTTGACCACTCTGGCTAAATCCATGTTGTTACCACTAGTCTGGACCATGGAAAAAATGAGATACAAGGAGAAAAGCACAAGCTGCACCTTCCAGTCTACCAGTAATTCTCCCAAATGCGTTAACATAGGAACAGTTGTGTTAGGTCAGACTAAGGGTTTGTTTGTGTTGGTACCTTTTCTTCAGATGCATCCTAAACTATGCTTCCGGAAACAGTACGAGCCCATTTCCCCCGTACACTCTCCCAGCTCCCTGTGGTTTAAGTGTGCCCTGATGTAAAGCATTCACACCGTAAGCTTTTTAGCAGCCATAAATGAATCTATATTCCACAATCTCTCCAGTTCCTTAATTCTTGTGGCCCCTGAAGGAGCTTATTGTACGGAATGCCACACTTTAACTACATGGTCACGAACAATTATTTTCTCCTGCTGATTTAATATCAATGGTTCACTGTGTTGCGAAGACCCTGAGCAAACTGTTCTCCACTCACATTTTCCCTGACCATCATCGTTTCATTGGACTTCCTCCTGTCCTGCCTCAGTCTCTCCCTTCAGACCTCAGTCTCTCTTCATATGAAAGCTGTGCTGCACTGAACATCCCTGTCCTCGTCCTGTACCGCCTATAACTGTAACACACCTTTTTCCGAGCTGGAAGTGACCTTAACGACATCCAGTAGTTAAGATACAGATAAACACATAAACCCCACAGCTGTTAAGTTAGGAAGGAAGTTATTAAATTAAATATTACCGATTCAGATAACTGCACTGGAAAAACAGAGTTCCCCCACTGCTTCACCGGGACCCACATTTGCCTTACAGCATGTCCAGAAGCGTCCTCTTGGACTCTTCCGACTGTGCTACAGCACACCTAGACTTGCCCTAGCCCAGAGCAAGGTTTGCCCAAAGCACGTGCCACCCTCAAGAGGTGGCCCTCCAACAGCACAAGGCAGACAGGGGCAGCCTGCTTGGTAGGACCAGGGCTATGGAGGGGGAAGAAGAGGGGCAGTCATCAGGGGCAGGAATTTCGGGCAGTTAGTTTTTAAGACAGTGGAGGCTAAAGTAGGGTTAATATTGTGAAAGGAAAGTACTGAGGTAGGGGGTAATGATAGTAGCAGAAAAGAAAGTGGCTAGGGTCATTAGAGCCCCTGGAAGAATTAGACAAGGACAGCGTACGGGAAGTACCATGTTTGTGGATAAGGGCGGCTGAATATGCATATTTTGGGTTGGAAAAGTCTGCCTTTTTGTCCTCAAGGCACACCATTGAAGGCAAAGGATGCACAGAATGAATAAATAAATAAATACGCAAAATCATGCCTGGGTGATTATATCAAGCTATATGCTAGATTTCATTATGGCACCAGGGCCAGCAATAGGTTGGTTTATCATTTTGATGAATCAAGATGGGCAGAAGTAAGGACCTTAGTTCAGGGCAGCCCCTGGAAGTATATTGCAGAATATCATGGACTGTTTTTTGTTGTTGTAAAGTGAAAGCAACAGAACTTCAAGAAATAACATGTAAGTTGTCTACAGTCTCTGAATAGGATTAGTAAAAAGCTTTGCAAAAAATAGTTCACGGGCTTTTCATTCTTCCACTGCCTCTCTAAAATGCTTCAGCTTCTACAAGACATAGCTGGCTTTCCAGGCTTTGCTGTCTGTACCACAGATGGAGGTATGAGCTGGCTACGGACGAGGCAAGGAGAACATGAACACCCATTTTCAGGCAAATATAAAGTAGCCACTGGCAGCAAGGTGCAAAATCAAGACGGTAATAGTTTGCTGTTAAGCCCAGATCTCTAGATCCGAGGACAGGGAAGTGTTCAAGCAGACATGGGGCTTTCCCCAAAACTGTATCTGCACATCAGACCTGGTGCAAATTGGGCACCAGCTGAGCCATAAGCACCGGTGGGCAGGGGGAGAGCTGCTGGTTGCGGCGCTGCCCTGCCCCGGACACCCGGGCGGGAGGGGGTCACGGTGACACCCAGATGGCACAGGCCAAGGGACTTCGGCGGTACATGGCTGGCTAACATGCGGGTATTGGTTCTTGTAGGAGCTACAAGATGCAAAGAAAAAAGCTACATGAAGTGTTATTGAATGACAGCAAACCACAGGGATTTTTTTTTCCTTTTGATGCCATTCAGAAAATGTATTGGACAAAAGATACATAATATTATTTCTGAAGCTTCTTCCTCTTGCACACCGTCTCTCAGAGCTCTGCTTGGAAACTTCCCCAGCTCCCCACCCTGGTTGGCTTCTGCTCTTTGTTTTCGAGAAATACAGTCTCATCAAAATGGAAAAATATCCAAACTGCTGCACAGAAAATTGAACCAATAGACTGATCTCCTGACTTGGAGCCTGGAGGATAACTGTACCAATAGCAAAGTGTTTGGTTTTTTTTTCCTCCCAGTCACACAACTCTTAGCACTGCGATTTGCCTCTGTCTTAAGGGTTGCTACGGAGTGCAATACGATCAGAGTCAGACGGTGTGCTAGATTTTCTTCGGAGAGATACAGCGCGCCCCGTGTGAGAGGCAGAGAAAACCAATGTGCTTTGTTTTCAGGGTAAATGAGATGAGTAGAAATGTACTTTCTTCCGAAAAGGGAAACCTAAATTAATGTGATAAACACTATTCTAATAGGTATTAGTGTCCAGCCCTGGGAGGCTGGACTCCCCAGGCTACGCTGCAGACTGATTTGTTTTCGCCTCTAAGAAAAATAGTTCAACTTTTTAAGAAAAGGAAAAAAAAGGGGGGGAAGCAATAATAATAATTAAAAAAAACCCACCTCAAATGTACTTATTCTTCTGCTGTTATTGAACACTTGCTGCCTCATTGATTTATGATCACGGACGTTGGCAAAGTCTGGATCTCGTATCGCCTCTGTGATTTTTTGTTTACTTGCTAAAACCTAGCAGTTAAATGACGAGAAGATTTTTTTTTTTTATTTTGCACTGAAAATGGTCCAGCTCAAACCGAGTCTTAATGCTGGCTGCATTGGGCACCAAGCAAATCTGTTCGGCAGATTTGCCACAACGCTGCAGCCTCTGAATGGGACGGATCCCAAAAATCCCTTCTCCTGCTGCACCAGCTGAGCCTCGGCAGCAAGGAGTGAATAAGTTGTCCTGCAAGAAATACTGATGGCTGTGGTAGTCAGCAGCGAGAAATGGCCTGGAACAAGTATCCCGACAGGTGATCTAATGACCTGTAAGCAGGGTAAGCAAGAAGAGGTGATGAGGAGAAAAGGGGGAGTGAAAATACGGGGCTGGCACAGGACAGACGTAAAGAAAGATGGGGAGGAGGCAGGGGTGCAGGTGGGCAGAAGGACTCAAGAGCTGTGGTGGCTGAAGCACGTTCTTCTTGAAACACAGGCAACCTTTCAATAATCTTCATCTGTCTTTTTTTTTAAAAAGTATCTATTTTTTTAATTTTTTTCTGTGTTACAGGCTTGCCTCAAACCAGCCTCAACTGATACAGCTACAAACCCTCTCTTTCTGTTACTGTAGATACCTGCCCCAAACTTGCTCAGTACTACAGTCCACAGTCCTACAGATTATTATTTTTCCCCCTCCTTTTAAATCTGCTACTTGGACAGTCTCCTAATGCAGAGTCAGGTTCTGCAGAGGTTGAGAGGAGCATCCCATGGGAAACATGTGCAGCTCATCAAAGGCAGTTGTAGAGCTCTTGGTAGGGTGAGCTGAGGCTGTACCACCAACTTTAATTCTTCTGCTTCCTATCATCTTCTAAGAGCATTTGGCTTTATTGTCTTTAAAAAAAAAATAATTGGAAGGCAGCAAGAGATTACTGTGTATTAATAGGCTTAAATATACAGATTCATTACACAGGCAAAAGGAGATGGGCAGAGGGAGAAAGCTTTAGATATTTTGTTTTAATTTGCCTTTGGCATAAATTCTGCTGGTAGTAATTTTATCACTCAGTAGTAATACTATTTAGCTATCCAGTAGCCATTCTTACAACTGTTAGACCACAAAGTTCACATACCTTCAGAAGTCCAGGACTAAGAAAGCTTTATTCCTTAGCAACATTCTTTTCTGGCTGCTTATCTTGTAATTCCAGCTCTAAACGGACCATAAATGCTCATTTTGAAGACAATTTAGTTTTTAATTTTTTGAAGTGCCTCACTGTAAAAGTAGTAACTATGTGGTCTAACTTTGAAGATAGTGAAGACCAGAAGCTATTTACCGTAGCAGAGAAACACTTTTATAGGCCATCGCAGACTTGGATTAACTGTATAGAAGCAGGGAAAGTTAAAAACAAAAACACACAGGCAACACAGTTCCCTTACTATGCACTCTCTGTTTATTGGCTTTTATTTCTTTACTCTCCAGTAGATGGCAATCCAGTACTTGGCCAATAAAACAACCATGTGAAGAGCCTTCTCTGTATACAAGTCCGTGGGGGCTCTAGTTATATATTCTAAGTGCAAATTCGGACTGCGAACGTTATCCAAGTGAATCATTTGACCGGTGTTTTATTATAACACTGGCCAGCATGAGACAATGCCAGAACAAATAAGACTTGAGAAGTGTGTGTGGAAATGGCAGTGCCTTTCAGCAAAGGGGAAGATTTTTATGTCTTTAAAGGCCGCCGGTTGTTTTAGTGAAGATAGATTAGATGATGAGGGGACTGGAACACCTCTCTTGTGAAGAAAGGCTGAGGGATTTGGGTCTCTTCAGTCTGGTAAAAAGACGTCTGAGGGGGGTGGTCTTATCAATGCTTATGAATACTTGAAGGGTGGGTGTCAGGAGGATGGGGCCAGGCTCTTTTCAGTGGTGCCCGGGGACAGGACAAGAGGTAATGGGCACAAACTTGAACATAGGAAGTTCCACCTGAACATGAGGAGGAACTTCTTTCCTTTGAGGGTGGCAGAGCACAGGCACAGGCTGCCCAGAGAGGTGGGGGAGTCTATGTCTCTAGAGACATTCAAACCCCGCCTGGACGCGTTCCTGTGCAACCTGCTCTGGGTGACCCTGCTCTGGCAGGGGGTTGGACTAGATGATCTCCAGAGGTCCCTTCCAACCCTACAATTCTGTGATCATCTCCTACATTGACATTTTTAGAAGACATGGGATGTAAAAACATAAGTTTTGCTGTCTACTTATTTGGAATTATACTTGCTCTTGGAGTGCTGTAAAGCCATTTCTTGTGTTTAAGAAAAAAATTGCACTGAACTTCCTGAATCCTCTCCCTTCTGTTTGACCTCCTCTCCAGACGATGGCTGTGAGCTGTACGAGTGTCTGTGCCTTTTACCCTTATTTGTATTGCTCCAGGGCCATTTCTGGGATTGCCAGTGTAAGATCAGACGCACAGAACACATCAGATTTGGTGTGGACGTTCCCTCAGTTGATAGCTTCACTATTCACCTATCCCACCTTTCCCACCTGCTCAGGTCACCAGAGCCTTCATCAGTGTTTGGGGTGGGCGAGGGCGGTGATATTTCCCTCCAAGAGCAGGGAGCTGGGGGAGGTACGGATTTAGGGGGTGCCAGAAGGGAGGTCGGGGCGGGGGGTCGGCACCAGCTGTGACACAGTGATGGTTGAAGTGCTCCTTGTCATCCCACAGTTGTGTCCCGCCTCAGGGCTCTCCAGGCAGGAAACGCCATAGTCCAGCAAGGCTACCTGAAGAGAGGTAGGACACGTCCTTCTGTGTAAAAGGGTGACAAGTCAGTAAGTAACAAAGTGAAGGGAAGGCAGCGAATCAACAGAGATTCAAGCATATTTTGCTAATATTAAATAACCTTTCCCATCTCTAAGTCCTCATAGGTTTCCTTCATTATTTCATTCATCCATTTCTTTTGAAGTTTTGTGTTTTCAAAAAGTATGGATTGATAGAGGTAAATAATGGCCTTGGGATGCAGGTTCAGAGACGCTCACACCGTTTTTTGTCTAATTGGCTCGTTAGCAACAAGTGTGGAGTTGCTGATTTGGTGCACTCTCATCATTTGGATTTCATTTGGTTGGTTTGTAAAAAAGTCCTTGGGTTTTAGAGGTAGTTGACTCAATGGTGATGACAAACCTTGTAGCTGTAACTTTCTTTGTACGGCAAGCCAGTGAGCAGAAACTATATGTCTGGGAAAACTAACAATCTGTTTTATGTTCCCGCTGCTCTGTGTGAGAAAGGATGAATCAGATGTTGTTGTGATTTGGAGTTAGCGAAAGCCTGCTCAGAACAACATAGAAACAGAGTCCATGCTGAGAGCCTGACGTCTCGCCTTGTCTGGTAGTAATTGTCCTGAGCCATGAGATGCCTCTTCTGGGGGAAAACAGCATGTAGGTCCCACAAGTGTTTAGAAATAAATGAGAACTTTCTTCTTTTCCTTCTCTTTCTACATTTTTAGGTAGTTCCTCTTTGAAAAACGTCTTCAACTAACTCATTAAATGCATGGCACAGCTGTGTCTAATACACACCAAATATTCATCTGAGAGTGCGAGACCTCCGTGTTCCCAGAAGGTAGAAATGCTGCTCTTATTTTTATGACAGTCATCGTCTTTCCACTAGTTTCTTCATCCAGCCCTGACTTCTTTCCCTCCTCTCTCCCAGTAATCCGCACTAGCACCTCAGCTGTTCCATGAGCTGGTTGATCCATTTTCTCCCACCGCACACGTGGGATTGAACTGAAGTAAGGAGCCCTATTGGGGATGGCACTGGAAATAGTAGAAAGCAAATAACAGAAATCAAGTGTTTCCTACTATGTCACTGCGCAAGCCTTGCACAAGCCTCAGGTTGCAACCTGGCAGACCTTTGCAGTTTGTTCTAAATAGGATTTATCTAGATTCACTTCACTGATATCAAGAAGATGGTGTCTGTGGGGTCTCGCTGTTATCCACCCTACCTTCCTGCTCTCCTGGCGGGAGAGGAACCAACGCTCCTGGCAAAAGCAACGTTACTCAGAATTAAAGACTGCATCTGGCCTGGGTGCTTCTCTCAATTACCCAATTGAACCGAATTTCTCTTCTCCAAACAGCATGTTGACTTCGCAGAACTCTACACAAGGGCTCAGCAAAGTAGACACACCTGGAAAAACGAGCAGAAATAGTTGCCAGCTTGGAGGGCCTCCAGCTGGTTGGTTTGTTTTCGCACCTCTGTTTCCCATTTGAATGTGGGATTTTTGTAAGGCCCTGACAAGGTATTCACCAAATGAGTGTGGTGTTAGCTGCATTTTCCCCATGATGCTTCACACCTCTGGTGCTGCTTGCACAAGGGGTCACAGAGCCACTTTTGTTCATGCACACACCTAAGTGAGCAACGAAGGATGCGCCAGAGCCCAGAACTTGACAAAACCTCGGCTTTGGTCTTCTCACAGACCAAACAACTAACATGACAGTAGGATGTAGAAGGATGCAGCTTGCAAAGATGCGAGGAGTGAGGCTGAATCTTGGCCTACTATCTATGCAGACAAGCACGGACAGATGTGTTTCTTTTATGTGTTTGGAGGCAGGAACCATCTATGGTTGGGAAGTTTGCCTGCAAAGTTAAACACTGTGTGTTGCAGACGCTTGTCTGCTCCAGGGGCGTCAAATCTCCACGCTGACAGGTATTGCATGGGAGCTTGGGCCATTGCTTTTAATGTTAACTTCCGCGAACCCTCACAGACTCAGGTAGAAGCCTCCCATATTCCTGAAGCAAGACACAACTGACCAAGTTGTTAAAATACATACAAGAGAAATAAAAAAAGTAAGTTTTTGAACACCTTCCAGAGGTTTTGCTATGTGTCAAAAGGCAGTTTTCACTCACACTCGCATGTCTATCAGAAAGCAGCCTGAAGCCCTCTCCTGCTTTGTCTTCAGGTTGTGGAGAAGAAAACTGAGGCGGCAGCAATTGGTCCCAAGGCATGTTCTAAATCCAGCCCTTGGGGGATAAAAAAAGTCTCTCTCAAAGAGAAGTGGTTTAATGAATTGAGAGAGCCTCTCATCTCATTTCGTTAGATGACTTTCGTTAGATGGCAGCGTGGTGCTTATTTGTGTAATTGAATTAATCTCAGCCATTCTTCTTCTCTTCAGAAGCTGCACTGCTCCATATCCAAAGCACCTTCTGTGACGCTCATAGTTTGATGCTCACAAGCAAGTGCAGCCTGCGCCGCTCTGTAACAGCAGCAGACCTGAAGTGGGAGGCAGGAGAGGCGCAGTCCTGCTCGTCACTATCGGCCAATGCCATCTTCCTCATCCAGCAACTCCTGTGGATGGCAGGTGCTGCTAAAACAAAAAGGTATATAGTGTTTGCCTATCATTTTAGTGTGCTCAGCAGCATTGCTAATCTTGCTTTCGGGGAGCCACTGTAACCTATTAAAATTGCTCACACCTCAGGGCGTAGTAGGTGGCCCACAGTATTTCCACATTCTTCTCTTTTTTTGGCTCTGTGGAGCTGCTAAGACCTGAACAGACCTGGAAGTTGAACTAACCTCAGCTCTCGGTACCAAGCTAGTTCCAGTGGGGACTCTGGTGTACGGCCACCAGAGCGAAAGGCAGGTTATGGTAACACTGCTAGCGCTGCACGGGAATGGCTCACCGTATAGTTGAGGTGGCATTCCATCTTGTTTTTAACCAACATTGAACCTGCGAGAGAGGCAATTCGGTTTCACGCTCCGAGGCAGAGAATTGGCGGTGGGCTTTGTGTTTGGCTAACTGCAAACGAGCCACTTAAATCAGAACTAGTGAATGCTAGTATTAGGTAACAGCTTACCCATGCTTCAGTAAAACATAAAAAAATTGTAACTTCCATTTTTAGTAGCTGGTGAGTATATATTCGGTATCATATGAGTCGGTGGAGCCAAAGAACAAAAGAAATAGTAGCATATCGATAGTCTAATTCTCGAGTGTGTCCTCTTAAGGCAGGATTTGTGGACATAAATACAGATCTTGTTTTTGTAAACTTGCACAGCTGTATATGCGTTTTGTGGCTAAATGGAGAAATACAACTCCTGGGACTTTCAGAATATCATATGCCAATATAACGAATGCACAAGTTGCCAGGGATGCAAAGCGCCCTGCCTATCGGGGATGGGATCCGCCTCGGAAGAGCCAAGTGTAGAGCTTCCAAGCCTAGGCAGGGCTCATCTCAGAGATGGTGAAGTTAAAAGGCTGGATTCAATAAACAACAAAGCTGTTTGAAGTGCAAAATTGCAACCTCAACTCACCTTGGCCTCCTACTCAAACCTGTCTAGTCTTGGAAGCAACTAATCCCACCAGGTGTCTTTCTGTTTGACCTTAGGCACCCAGTTTTTATGAACTCCAACCACAGACGTCTAAGCAACAAGGCTCCCTTGAAATAAGACCTATGGCTTTGTTCTAGTCTGACTCTTTTTTGGAAGCATTCTAATTCCATAAATGTCCTGAAAAGTTTCTAAAGTGGTTTCTTTTTTGGTTTGTTTGTGGGGTTTTTTGTTTTGGTTTTGGGGTGTTTTTTTTGGTGTGGAATATTATAAGTTCATTTACCTGTGTAAAAATTATTCTCCTGCATGGAGCCGGGCTGAAACCCACCGGTAATGACAGAATCTCAGTAATAGCAGAGCTTTGGGGTCAGGGCTTGAACACTTACATCTGTAAGCACAGTCACGCAGGCATGAATTCAGCATAAACTCACTGTGTTGCAGAATTGAAGGGAAAAAATAACGATGTGCATTCATGCAATGAAAGACTGCAGTGCCTGCGAAAGGGCAAGCTTAAGAGCAAATAAGACTTTTGCTTTATATTACTTCCTGAATGTTAAATGATTAACCTTTAGTAGTCTCATGAGGTAGCGCTGGTGGTACAAGTAATGTTACGTTCACAGATTTTAACTCTCCATGGGCTCACATGTGAACCTTCTGCTCAGGCACGAAGTTTCTTTCTGTAAGTATTAGTAGCAAGAATTCTAACACGTTTCTCCCACGTCTCTCTTTCTGCTGCAAACACTTCACGGTGGAAAGAGAACTTTTAGAGTGAGGATAGGTATGTGTGTGTGGGGGGGTGACGGTGTTTGCTTTGGCAGTGGCCGTGGTGGTTAGCACACACTGGGATCAAACGCACCAGCAAAATGCGGAGAGCAAGAGACGGGGGCTTTGTGTTTCAGCTGCTCCCAAAGCAATCCTGGACCGCAGCAGCCTTGGAAGGGAAGCAATACTCCTTCCAGCTGCAGAAATGGCAGGTGCTGGGGCTTTTTCATGTTGTGCAGTGTTTGTTTTGTTTTTATTTCTGTTTTGTTACTTGAGAGACTCTTGGAAACAGCCCGCATTTGAGCCAGCTGCGGTCCCCGGGGATGAGCTGAGCACCCGGCTCGGGCCAGCAGAGCAGTGCCCTCTGCCGCACACCACAGCAGCAGCCCGGTCCTCAGCTGAACCCAGAGATATTAATAGAAGAGGAAAAATTAAAAGTTCACATCTGACACGCTCCCTCATTCCCACGAAGCGTTTGCCACGTTGTACATTTCTGATGGGAGCGTTGCCTGAGCAGAACCGGAGATTCAGCTGTCTGGATCCAATCCAAACGACAGATCTTTTGTTTGCTTTCTCTTTATGTCATTTCCAGAGTTAAGCTTCCAGTTAACAACAACTAATGCAGGCGCAGCCCACCCTTGTTACTTAGGGCTAAATCCACACAGGATTAATTTCCAGCTATGGTGCACTGCTGCCATGTGGACCTGCCAGCACTCTGTTAGGACGCTAAGCATACCCAATTCATTACACAGCAAATTTAACTAGACCAACACTAAGCGAGAAGTCACTCAAATGAGCCTGAAGGAAGTGCCAAGAGTCATGTCCTAAGGCTCCTTTGCCCTAAAACCTGGATGCTGGCATCTTATCACAGACTGCAGAGATTACCCGACTGCTCAGGAGCCACAGCCGCCCTCAGAATGAGGAGAGAACCTCGCCAGCCCAAGGAAGCGGAGCTGCATTTGAAAACCAGGTCTGAAATCCCTTCTTGCAGGCAAGAGCTGTAACTACAACTCCAGAGCATTATGCTCATATACTCTTTCTCTGGTTCCATCAATTTTTAATTATCCCATTGCAAAGAGGAAATCTCCCCAGGGGAGACCTGGGAGACCTCTCGCACGCACCCCCCCGAGCCCAGCAGCTGGGCATTCATGGGATGTAAGAGACAAGGTTTGGACCGTGATGATTCACATCCCACACAGTCACATTTTGAGGGCCGCCTCTAGTCCTGGATTATCAGGGCTTTTAATCTTTTTATTTTTTAATCTTTTTCTCCTGCTGTGGGTATGCGTTGAGAGCGCTTACAAGGTGAGGAACTACGGTTTGGATAAACTGGAGGGACAAAGGCTGGGAAACACGCAAAGAAATTAAATAGCTGGACACTGCTACCAGACCAGTAAATAGAATATATGTTAGCTAAATTAAAAACAACCAAAAAAAGAGAGACCAAGGAAATTTATTTACTTTTTATCTATGAACAGTATGACATATAATTATAGACAAGTTTTGATACACAGGAAAACCCTTTTGTCAACCATTTCTTTTTTTTTTTTTTTTTTTGCTAAATGTAACAGCACAATAATCTTTACACATTCATATTTTGTTTTTCCTTTTTTTTTTTTCTTTACAATACACAGCTTTCTTGGGTTGAAGCAAACTGCAGGACATATTGAGTACTGGTATATTACAGCTACTTACATCATTTAAGAACAGCAAATGGAGAAAAATAAGTTATTTAAATATTGTTTTCATATACAGAAAGTGCAACTTTGTTAGTTGTTACATAACTTGCTTGACAGTTTTGATTCCCCAAAGGGCGTCAATTAAAGATAAAAGTATCTTGGACCAAAAGTATTATTTATTCTAAAAATAATACAGTACAACTGCACAGCTGTGACTTGGTGAATCGACCACTATTGCTGCTCTCAGAGATGATGACCGGTTTGAATAACGCAACGTTTAGTGCTTCGCATCATGCTCCCAGTCTGCATTCAAAGCCAGGCGCGTAAGGGAGCACGGGGAACTCCGGGTGTCACTGCCACCTGGGTGGTAATAGAGGGTTATCGATCGAAGCTTACGGTTATGATGGGATTCGGTAATATTATGGGCTTGCTGCTTCTATTGTTAAATAGCTGTTTGAGTTACAACGGTACAATGGATAGATACTTAACATAGTTAGCCTGAGCAGAGCAGATTAAGATTCCAGCAGCAGGTTTCTTTCGTGCTTCCCAAGAATTAACGAGCAAACTTTTGCTTAGAGCACTGAATGGTTGCAAGAAAACGTAAGAGGTTACGGCTCTCATACCGCACCGCCTCACCTGCTCAGGGGACGCCGCAGGTCACTGAAACCACAGCAGGGAAGCTCAAACACTGAGAAGCTTAAGGCTTTTTTAGATTAAAATATAAACTAAAATTGTAATTCAAGTAAGACCACAGAGCAGAGTCTTAAAAAGAAAAACAAAGCAACTCTTAAAACTCACAAATCTCAAAACTGCTCACTCTAGTCCTGATGGGTGTGATTTGGTTTCCCTGGGCCATGTAATCATTTAAAAATTATGGATTTACAAAGAGTTTTTGGCACACAGGTTCAGCTTATTCCCATAATTCTCCTTCTGTTAGAGAGAGGGAAAGTAGTTAATATGGGAGAGCTTTATTATGTGACTTGCCTTCCTTGCAACACGAGGAAATTTGTTTCCTTTTTTATTGCATATAGCCAGCTTGGACTTTTTCCTTGCTCCAATATAGCTGCTGTCTACTTCTACTCAGTTCTGGCCCCTGCCAGCAATCCCAGGAAGTCTCAGTACTCTTTCCACCTCCTGCTTACTGATAGTCGCCATGTAAGCCTCAGAGAGGAACAACAGACAAACCATCATTATTATAAAGACACTTAATTTTTTGCCCCCTCTTTTTAGATATTCACCAGCTGTGCAAAACACTTACGCTGTATGTTTCCTGATGCTGTCATATTAAACATGCTGATTATCCACACACCAAGGAGAACATTACAGAAACAGATCCAGAGGAGCTTTGCTTGAGAACAATTTCAAGTTACAGGTCAGTGGCTAAACTGCCTTCACATGACGGTGTGCAGCAGACAGTGATGAAATATGAAACAAGGGAAGTAAACGTAGCACCTATCAATTCTACCAGGTGCCAAACTGATTATCATCCGTAGTAAAATGCATAGTTCATCTGACTTAAAACGTGACCATGAAAGGACTATATATACTGCAGAATCATGGAATAACCACAATTTTTTATTCATCAATCTGAGAGCAATTTATCAGGAAAGAGTGTTACTGGCTCGATATGAGGCTGGGATAACTGAGGCACCAAACAAGTCAAGTGCCTTGTCTGGTTTTATACAGTAAGCTGATGTCAGAACTCATACTGGAAACAGCCACACGTCCTGGCCTGTGCCCAGGTTTCTATACTATCTCCCCTTATCTGCCAGAGTAAGCTTGCTCTGTCTTCCATGGAGCATTTGCGCTATTAAGAAGCCAAAGAACACATCATGTATAGACCCCGAACAAAAAGCTAGTTATGTGCTTGCTATTCACGATAATCTGTATTTGGTATATAAAACGTGTACCCATATAGAAAAATAAAATCTGTCATTAGACACATATGCGAATGGAACGTTTTACACGGATTTAGGCAGAAAAATATCATTACATCATTGAAAAATGGTTCATCACATATGCCAGAACAATGCTCTCTTCCAGTGAGAGGTAACATTAACACAGTCATGAGGGATATCAACTGTTGTAAAATCACAGTGTAATTGATAAGACTATATTGGATTTTTTTTTTTCACCCATGCAATGGAATTACTGGATCTAACAATGATGTCTATGGGACAAAATTTGCTTTTCTGATGCTTTTTATCTCCCACAAGTGAATTTTCATTTGCAGAAACCCACTGTTTGGAATCGATACGGTCAGGATACCAAGTCAAAGCTGCAGCATAATGATTGACAATATAACACAGTACACAGAATATGATTAAATGAAAAGCAGTTACATATATACAAGGCAGTATATCTTGGAACAGTTTAGTAACAACAGTAAATGCAGACTGTAGTGAACAAGAAGTTAAGCCTGACAACCGAAACCTAACATAACCCTGCATTTGTAAAAACATCTCTACAACACAGAAGGTGTTATGATGAGGCATTTTATAGAAGCTACTTCAGCCGGAAATCACCCTAAGTGCAGCTGAAGGGTGACAGGTTGAAACAAGGCTTGGGAAACATGAATACAGGCAAGTGAACACTAAGTAACTGCTTAAAAGCTTATTTTAAGGCAAATAAAAAGCTGATTGCTAGAAAGCAGTTATAAAAATGACCTCAGCTCTGTACAAATAAAAAGAAGCTTTCTGACTCTCCACGGGTTAGTTGCGCTGGAGTGACAGAGATGGCCCATACTGAAACCTAATTCCAGTCCATTAACTTTGGCCTAGCTAAAGGTTTTGTGGCGTATGGGGACCTATACCAAGCAACAGCGAAGGTGAGCAGGGGGGTTTGTGTTCAGCTCTTGACTGCTAAAATAACCAAAAGGCATTTACCAAATTTGCACCGTGGCTTGTACCTGGTCTTTAGGACTGACTCCAGGTACTTGGAACCTAGATTTACAGAAGACCCCCAACCTAAGGAGCTCTCCATAGAAACGGGGCCTATTTATTACTAGTATTACTTTCACAAACTTGTGGAAAATGTGCAAGGGTCCCTTAATTCTGTGAAGCTCTCCAATTCTCAGGCCAACCCTGTGCACTTCATGAAATAAGAATACAATACAAGGGAGTGAGGGGGGAGGGAAGTACCACATCTATGTTACCTGGTGGTTGCTTCTCTTCTCCTTCAGTTGCCAAAGACAGCAATGGAACATTTTATATCCTTTGAAGAAGATATCTGCCTGTCCTTGGGAGCCAGTTCCTTGATCCCTTTAGCTATGTGAAGTAATTAGAGCAATACTGGTGCAGGAAGAAGCAGTGGACTCTAGACCAGGCAATGCCACACTATGGAGCATGTTAAATTGTCTCTGGATCAAGAGGTTTGAAGAGTCTTGCTGCTGCCAGGAGCTTGCTTATGTGCCTTTCCTCTGTGATGCCAGCTTCTTGAAGGCAAGTTTGTGACAGAGAAGGCACTTTGCTCAGTGTGTTGAATCCTGCTTCTGTGAGCAGGCTGGAATACATAGGGAGACCAATGGAAATCAGCCAGTCAGATACAGAGGTGATAAGTCCTGGGGATACAGGTTTTCGGCAAATTTCAGTCAGCCCTCCACTTGGGATCTGGACAGTAATGGAAAAAAAGAGAAAAGAAAAGAACCCTTAATGTTAAACATAACAGCTTGTTTTACAGCGAGCCTTCTTTTGTTTGTTCTTCCAAACTGGTAGAATTTCATAGCAGCTCTTTCAACTTCTCTCACATCACATTTATCAGTATGAGAGTGGTGTGGGTTGAAAGGCTAAGATCACTTGGCACAGGAGCAACAGTTTTGGCAATGCAGATGCAGTGGGCAGTATCCAGCTGCTTGGGTGACCGTCATGTGCCACTCTGAATTAGTTTGAGATCAGCAAAAAATACACAGTTACAAGACTTTCCACGGTGATCCATTTAATTTCTCAGTAAGGCAAGAGAATACTAATTTTGCCTATTAGCTCCTCAGACAGACCAAGTTCTCACATAAAAAGCCATGAAAGCTTTTGACAGTTTCTCCCTCCTGCTTTTGCTAAGGAGGAGTGGACAATCATACAGTTTAAAAAATGAAAAAGGAGTGTAAAACCTTTCCGATTTCAGTACAGAAGCATTTAATACATGCCACCTTTAGCAAGCAAGTCTCTGTTACCACTGCCTGCAGTCTGCTTAGACTGTCAAGACTATTGTTCAGTCAAGAGAGAGGTCTATCCGCTCTCCTTTCAACTACTAACAGTACCCCTACCTACGTCGTACCTGCTGGGTGAACACAGGAAGCACTTTCACACTTGGACTTTGCAGGCATCTTTCTTTACCAGTAGTCAGTCCTTTTAAAAAGTCTGCTCATAAATAAGAAAATCGGGTTTATGGAAATACTCACTGCCATGCGATGCTGCTTCCTCAGCTGTTTTACCCGGATTTGGTCCATGTTTGTGGCAATATCCTTTTCAGGCTGGTCTAAGTCTTCAGAGTACCTCCGCACCAAAGCCTCAGGAATACCACAGCGACCATGCTGAATGTTCCCAGCCAGACACAAAGGACAGAGAATAGGTGAAGAAAGTGTATCAATACAGACCAATCAATGCAAATATAAAGGGAAGCAGGATGGGAACAAAAAAAAGCTTTCCTTGAGATTCCGTGAAAACGGAGAAAGCAATCCCTAAAGGAAGGACTGGACTTTAGGACTCCTTCCTCCCCCAAAAGATGTCCTAATCACTATATTATCAACTCAGATTTTCTTGAAAGCATAAAATCTAATCATGACTTCCTTTTTCAGCTCTAATTCCCCACACAAACAGAGAAAGAGACATTTCCATCCCCAGTAACACCGAGGTATGAGTGGCCTGAAAAGACGAAGGTTCAGAGTAAGTCTGGGATTTCTCAGTCCCCCCACAACCCAAGAGTTACTTTAGGCGTAAGGCTTGATAGCGAAGACAAACATAGTTACAGAATGTCTAATGTCCCAACGATTTATGGTTTATCTAGGCTAGTTACTAACAAAAATACAACAGATAGAATAAATGAAAGACTATCACTGGAAAGACTTGGAATGCTGCTGGACTAAAAATGTTGAAGCAACGTCCTCCACTGACCTTGTCAGAGTATGGTTCTTCAGTGAGATCAATGTCTTCAGACAGCAACTTGTTTTCTATTACCATTTCCAGATCCATTCCCCTGCTACAAGAGACTTTCCTGGCTGAAGCAGGACCTAGCTTTACCACGTGCTGCTGAACACTAGCAGTCTCTGGGAGATCCGACAGCCAGGGTGGCAGAGGGCTAGGAGGGCTACTGGGCTCCTGTTCAGAAGGTGCCCTATGGACAGGTACTCCGTGACAATCAATGGGAGTGGATGAGCTGGTCTTTTTTACTGGCAAACATGGTGCTTCTAAACTTGAAGGATTCCCACTTGCAGACACGGCAGGATGATATAATCCATTAGAAAGGCGTTCTCGGCATTTTTTGGCAGGGACAGGTGGCGGCTGAGAAGGATTTTTTGGTTGCATTCTTGCCTCATTTGTGCCTTTCTGCTCAGCTTCTAGACCTCCCTTGAGGACTGGAGCATAATCAGCCCGTGCGAGGTCATGAAAGCCTTTACTTTGTATTTCCAGAGGCGTCCTTGTTGCAAGATGCATCACTAAGGCAGGCTGAGCTTCACAGTTTTTCAGGGGGAACAGAGCAGACTTTCCACCTGCAGTCTCCATTACAGAGCAGTCCAATTCCTTAGCCCTTCCCTTCTGAGAACTAGCAGCTCCTTTATCCTGCTTAGCCATCAAGTCATCCACCATACAGCTGCCTCCCCGCGACTGAGGTGGCAGGGCAGAGCCAGTTGCCTTTTTTGCTATATCCAGTGAATCCTGAGGAAAAGAACCTACTTCCTTGCTAGCGTCCTGTAGATTAGTATTGGATTCTCCCTGGAGATCATCCAGAGAGTGAGATCTTGGCCACGTGTCTACACCCTGGGGGCCATCCAGAGTTTCATAGCTCCGACAGACGGCAACTGGCAGACTTCTACGGTTCTTTTTCAGACCCGTAGCAGCTGGAGGTTTTACAGAGCTCTTCAGAGCACGATGTGCACAACTCAACCGGCCTTCTTTTTCCCCTTGCTGTACAGTTTCTATTGACTTGGTCAGTGGAAGAGTTGGATAATTTGATAGCTGGTTTCTGCTGAAGTCCTTAAAGCTATGCTCGCTTGCTGATTTTGAGGGCAGAAGACAGGTCCTTCGAGTTTTACCTAAAAGCAAATAAACCACAATCCAACTCTAAATGTACAAGAACTCAGTGCCATTTTAAGCTTATGAATTTGTGAGCTTCAGCTTTATTAATGAAGAACTGGTAAATATGAACACATAAGGAAAATACATTTAAAATACTCAATATCCTTCCTACTCCTCAACTTGCAGAGATTTGAGGTTTAGCTCATATAAACCTTTTTCAATGTAGAAATATCCAACAGTTAGAACTGATACCTATAATTTTTTATTTGTTTTTATTTTATTTTATTTTTTTTTTTACAAAAAAAGATCCTGCTTATTCATTTTAATTACAAAGTGTGCCAATAGTATTATTTTATCTTTTAAATAAGCAGCGAAGTATTTGCAATGGCAAAACCAGAGTGCAAAAAAGTACTGGAAGGCTAGTTTTGCACCAGTCCCTTTGAAAAGTTACTTTTAGGGACAGCAGAGTTTTATGGAAAACAGTCTTATACTATGAGATGGAGAAGTGTTTCAAAAGGGAGTTTCAAGTGGGTCTAATCTTAATGTTATTCTCATGTCGTAGTGTTTTACTGAAGCGGAATGTCTTAAGAGATGTGGTGTTTTATTATAACCGCTTAAGACGAGATGACATGAATCAATATGAACCACATGTTCTTTGTAAGCTTTATTTTATATTTTTATGAGATATGCACCACTGATTTTAAACAGTGAAGTCATCAAATTTGCTTGACAGAAAAATTCTTATCAAAATGACAGAGCTCATTAGAGTATTCATTAGGATGAAATACAAGGTCATTTCTCAAATACTGCAGAGATTTTTTAAAATTTTCTTTTTAAGAAGACAGAAGTAAATTTGTCTCAAAGCAGATGACCTCTCAGAATGACAGCACATCCTGAACAGGGTGACAGGGATACTTCCTCCCATGTACAGTAAGCTTTCTAAAATCAGGACAGATATATAAAGCTTGAAATTTCTTTTTCCAATAGAAAAAAAAACCCCAAAACACCCAAACCAACAGATTTGGCTAAATGGTATCCAAAGTCTGAATAATAGGCAATCAATAGCTGCCAATTAAAGGACCAGTTACTTTTAGAGATCTGAGTTGTTTTGCTAACTTCATTGGAAGTTAGCAAAAGTACACCATTAATCTGGTGCACTTTTAAGCAGTAGATGCTTTCTTCTCATACAGCTTGCTTTCAAAGCTTTATCCTGAAAGAAGATGAATGCTTGGCTTTTGGATAATACACACTGCTCACTTTGAATACGAATGAACCCATTTAACCTAAAAGAGAAATAGCTTGCTTTCTCTCTTTCTCTTGCCTTTTTGTCTGCTCAAGAAGTTTAAAAAAGAAAGTATCCAGAAAAGTAGCAAAGAAAATGGAGGTTACATTTAAAGAGAAATAAGGCAAACATTCCCCGCAAAAAAAGTTGGTTGCTTTTAGTGTTATGCTGGCAAGGTTATTCTATCTAAAATCACAGTGTGCCTACAGGGATGAATGCAAGCATACAGGAACTCCTTTCTCACTTCTGCAAATAGCTTACAACCATATGAAAAAGACATGCATAAGAAACATCACATTTATTTTTTAGTGCCTTCAGGCACTAATGTCTATATGTAATAAGCACAGAAAGGAGTGTTCTCTTTTCATTATTCATATTTGCTAGTACGTGTCTAACTTGGTCAGTAATTCACAATATTGTCTGGGGCTTGCTGTCACAGCTCACCTAACAAAATCCATGTACCTTCTTTTCAATCTGAAATGTTGATCAGGGCTTACGCTGGTTTTAGGAAAGCACACTCAGGACACTGAAAGAAATTTTGTGAGAAATGCTACTACTGTGTAAAATAAGCTCTTACTGAGGCCATAAGGGTATCTAGTACACAACGTTTCATTTCTGTAGAAATGGGATATGTCCGTGTAAAGCCAGTAACCTGGGAATGGAAAAAAGAAGAAAGGGGGAATAGGAAAAGTAAGAAGAAAAAACCAACAACAATGAGAAAAGAAAGTTTTTGGGAAAGTAAAATCAATTCTTTAGTTCATTCCAGCCCTGTTTTGCATAAAAATACAAACATGGAGGGAATGGGAGGAAGTTCAAAACATTTTGTCTATAAAATCTTTAAGCTCTCTGCTTCAAAACGGTTTGGAAAAAGTGCCGAGTTCAATGTTGTTGTTTTGTACAAAGGACAGGGGTTCAGAATGTAATTTCTCTTCTATAGATATAAGCCAAGATCAGAAGGGCAGCTGTGATTTCTCTTTTTCTAGCTATTACTATTCTTTCCCTCCTCCTGACTGCCAGGTGTAACTTCATTATGCTTCTTAGACATTAGACAGGAAGGTAATACTTCCTGAAAACAGAGTTTTAAATATGTTTTCAAGTTGTTTTCATAAAGTGGAGAGCTATATAAACAATGTCCACAAATGTAACACCCCCTCCCTATCTCAGAAAAAAAAATAATGAAAACAACAAGGGTTAAAGTGTATACCTAATAAGGTTTAAAAGACATTTTTTATGTTAGCATTTTTGATAATAATTCATTTTTATGATTCTGTGGTACAGTTAAGCAATCTAATGCCTTTCATAGTGCTGTCAACCACAGTAGCATCTCTGATCTAAATGTGTGCAGAAGGACACTGGTGTCTGGGTGAAAACTAAGATAATGAAGGTGGTCCTAACACAAAACAAATGTAAAGTTTATATTGCTTCCAGGTTCAGTTCAACCTACAGGCATACTTCCAACTCTTTTGTTTAATATTGTAGTGCTTTTTTTTGTTAGAAAAAGCACTGTCCACCTCTCATGATACTTCTTGCTACTAAAATATAGAGAAGGAACTTTTCTATTCCATGTCATAATCTGCCACAGAAGAAATATCTTGGGGAATATTTCCAGAAGTATCAGAGCTACACACAGCAACACATTTTCAGTGTTTCTCTTAGTACTTTTCTCCTGTATGGAAGATCGTCCTCAGAAACGGAAGTAGTCAAAACCAGACACAGAATGCATTCAGTGGCCTGTCCAGACCCCAGATTTTATTAACTTCATTTTATCCTTGCTTTCTGTGGCTATATTTTGTGTGCATTTCAAACAGCTCTGTTGCCAACACAAAGATGATGGTGCGGTAGACAATCCTGGCCTCATTGGTTACGAACTAGTAGAAATGCACATGACATTAGGCAACGTGGCCACCTGTTCTGTTGCTTCCTTTCCTGACTAATTAGCACTCACTGCTTAAGTGCTTAGGATGCCTGCTTGGCAGTACGAAAATCTGGGCTTCAGTTCCTGAACAAATCAGAGAACACCCTTCTTGCACCTGTTAAAGCCACAGTTTGTCTGCTGCTTCAGCTCTGCGCATTGCATATACAATTCTGATCTCTTTACATCCCCTCTCTCCTTAAAAAAGCTATACAGCACAAGAAAAGGTTCAAAGAAGCCAGGCATGATCAGGGACATGAATGACCTATAAAGAACGATTAACAGGCCTTCTCAGACCAGAAAAGAGATGACATGGGAAGAACTACGACAGAAGTTTATACACAGACACTGTTAGGTATGGAAGTTCTACAGAAGACCAGGGATGTTCATGAAGAGGAACAGTTTCAGGAAAACAGATAAATGACAGGAAACAGTACCCAATTTTGAAGTTCTTAAATGATTCATTCCCCAAGAGTACCCTGGGAATTATCAACTAATCTTGCTCTGTTCCTATCCTGTTCTCTAGCTATCTGCTTTTGGCCAGTCCTGTGAGAACTAGATTTCCAATACTCCTTGCAAATGTGTCTCAGACGAACCACACTTGCACACAAAACAAGCCCAATAACTGCACCGCTGTCAGAAGCCTGAAGGAGAGCTTGCTCTCTTGCTCTCTCTGCCTTGTTTCAAACCGGGGACTGGACTACATCGACTAATGGTCTGATCATGGATGGTCGCTTTCTGCTCTTACATTCTTCCTCTCTAACAGTGAATAGGGCACAAACTGTACAGTCCTTGCTCTCTGAAAACTGGAATAAAACCACAATGCTGCTATAAGTACATTGTGGATACCTATGAGAATACCCAAGTATTTCTGCAGTGGGACCCTGAGAAGTACCTGTGAAAGACACATCTGCACCCCTGCCATTGCACATAGCAAACCATTTTCTAGACAAAAATGTAAGAGCAGCTTTGAAATCTTGAACTGATGCCAAAAGGTCAAATATCAGCCCAAAACAGGACACTATACTAGTCATCAAAATACTATATATAACCATTCCTGAGGAAATCTGAAGACCAATTTCTTCTCAGAATGCATTTCACCTTTATGAAATACAGTTTATTACTGCTGATCTGCACGTTATGATGTTTATACTAGACACATGATTATCCTTATTTTAACAGATGAGAATCCAAGGTATTTTGAAAATAATATGCATATAAACAACTGTGGTCCACGAACTCTGCAAAGAAGGTGGAGCACATTTCAGATTAACCAGCCTTGACAAACTCTCTCAATGAATCCCATATCAAATGTTCTTTTCATAATGGTTTTCAAAACAAGCACTAAATGCATCTGTGAGCAAAAACGATGCAGAAATGCAGCAAGCCATACATGAAAAGCAATATAAAAATCATCAGTGGTATTTCACATTCTGCAAAACTCAGAAATATTAGTTTAAATGTAATAGTAAGGATCTAAGCAGACAGGCAATGACAATTGCTTTCTAAAGGTTTTATTATGTTGTTAAAATAAGGAAAATGTACAGGCAGCAATTTAGCTTCAGTGCTATAGCTATCATTATGATGGCACTTAGAGATAAAAAGGAAAGAAAATTGTCACCTGTGCCATATACTTAGCTATGATTATATTCCAGCATGCCTACTGTATGGGGATTCATATTAAAAAAAAATTTCTCTCTGCTTTCAGCAATTTAGTATATTGCCAACTGCAGACAATCAACTTCAAAGCAAATTTTCTTCAATAAATGGTTATTTCCGAGTTGCAGACTGACAGATAATGCACATACTAAGGGAAAGATCTTTAGCTCATGTTTTCAATTGGAAAAACAGCCACTACAAGGAGCGTACAGGATCTCTATTTATTCTGTTCTTGATTTCCTGTTAATGCTGGATGTTAGTGATGAAACCATGGCTCAAATGCTTGGAGTGATGGTACCAAGCTCAAACCAATTTTATCTATTTTAATATTTCATCCCTAATGCCAAGTTTACACCATGCCTCAAGCATGCTTAGTCAGCACAACCACCTGATTTCTTCAGAACAGAAAGAGTAATCTCTATTATCATCTGTCTTGGTAATTTTTCAGTGCATCACCTTTCACCAATCCAAGACAAGGTAATAAGAACTGGTATCATAAGCATTTTTTTAATAGTTCATTTCCTTGAAAACCTCTCAATTAATTTAACTTGCTAGTGTTCATACACTAAAAAGTCCTAAAACTCTGCCGTTAGCTTCTGATCAGAGCAGAATGTGACATACAGCCTAAGCAAACACAAAAATCCGGCCTACAACAGAGAATATTTTTTCTAAACAATTTTTCTATGGGTTTAAAAGAAACCCTCCTAATCTCAGTGGAGTTCAGTGACTTCTCCATTGCCAGTGGTCCCTTAGACACGGGCTGTTGGAGCGTAAATAGTGCAAGACTCATGAAGCATGGTTGCATGAGAATATGACAGGGAGTGGAGACGACAAGGAATGGCAGAAAGAGTGCCTGTTGCCTTAGGATCACAAAAGAAAGATGATTTGTGAAATGTTTCCTACCAATGCAAATAAATAAATCAGAAACAGTAGAAATTAAAACCAATGGCTCAAGCCAAGAGGGAGAGAGGCAGCCGGAGCAAAGGAGAAAGTCAAGTATGAAGCAGCTTGTGTCAGGTAGGAATAGGAGCAGAAAGTATGTGAAGTTATGTACTGAGAAAAGGATGCAGGGAATATAAGGCTCATTGCTGTCACCATTACCATTCTCCAGGTTTTCACTGCTTTCATAGCAACCAGAATCCCGAGGAGAGCATCCGGTTAGGCCTTGCCCTTCAATGAGAAGTTTCTCCTGAGATCCTGACTGGTCGCTGTTACCTAGAGGATGCAAGAATACAGTGAAAAACAGTCAAACAGAAAACCAGGCTGATTCCATTTCCACCACCATTATCTTGCGTGTCCAAAGAAGAGCAACAAAGCCAGTGAAGGGTCTAGAGCACAAGTCTTATAAGGAGCGGCTGAGGGAACTGGGATTGTTCTGCCTGGAGAAAAGAAGGCTGAGGGCAGACCTTATTGCTCTCTGAACTACCTGAAAGGAGGCTGTAGTGAGGTGGGGGTGGGTCTCTTCTCCCAGGTAACAAGAGATAGAACAAGAGGAAACAGCCTCAAGTTGCTCCAGGGGAGGTTTAGATTGGATATTAGGAAAAATTTCTTCAAAAAAAGGGTTGTCGAGCATTGGAACAGGCTGCCCAGGGAAGTGGTTGAGCCATCATCCCTGGTGGTATTTAAAAGACTTATAGATGTGCTGCTTAGGGATATGGTTTAATGGTTGGACTGGATGGTCTTACAGCTCTTTCCAACCTAAATGATTCTATCGTTGTATTAATTCTATCAGATCACTCTTTTAGAAAAGAATAAGCATTAGGAACAGCCATCACAAATATTGAAAACATTCATCCCATTTGGTAAAGGATTAAGCAACAGCCTCAGCACAAAGTGTGGTACGAAATGAAAGTAGAATGGGCTGCGTGTGCACCTCAGCTGCCTTGGGGCCAAGTACTGCAACTTACAACCACAGAAATTTATTTAAAATGATGCCGTCAAAGTTCTTTCTAGGACTTAAAAAAAACCCAACACCCAAAATAAAAGCAAAAGGCACTGAAAAGAACCAAGTAAAGTAAAAAAGAATAAAATCCTAATCCTGACCTACTTACAGAAGGGACCAAGAGGAAGGATCAGGAGCGGGTCTGGCAAAGTTAGATGCTGTCTTCTAACAAAGGGACAAAGGAGAGGCTAGTGGTAAAAATTCCTTCCTTCCTTGTTCTGTGCAAAGAGCCAACACTCAAGTGTGGCCCATACAGGCTGCATAGGCTGGACTCCAGGAATTTACCCAGAATGGTTGGTCAGAAATCATATTTTGTAAAGAAACTAAATCGGCAGATACAGAAAACCAACTTCATGATGTAAGGATAGAGTTTATTGCTGTGTTTTTTTCCCCCCTGCAATAAAATGTCAAAAATGGCTATTCCAATTCCTATTCTCAGCACATGGAAGGTAATTATGGGGTGGAACTAAGCGCTATTGCCCCTCCCACTTCTCTTTCTCCTCTTCTCCTTGTCTTGGAGCTGGAATTTAAACTTTCCAACCACCACATCATACAGTTTTGCAAGTTTTCAAACCATAATTGAAGGGCCCTAAAAAAAATTATTACTTCAGGGAAGTGAGCATTCTAAATAGGTCTGCAAATACTGAAAAGAAGCTTATATTAGGTGACGAAAAGCTACTCTGATTTAAGTGAAAAGAATCTCTTTCTCTATTTCTGCATCTGCGGTTTTCTTGAGAGGTAGAGGAGGGTGCCTCTTTGGGAAATGAAATGAACAAGAAAGCTACATGTCAGGGAAAGCTCAGGCCACACAGCACTGTCTAGAGATACTAACCACACATCCATCTATAACAGAATTAAGCATTGCCCACTTAATAAGCATCTGTTTAAATTGCTGCTACGGCAGTTTAAGCTAAAACATAGGATTTTGCCCAGAAGCAGCTGAGAAAGCCCTCATTACAATCCACTCCACTGATTCTGATCACTGGGATATTAAACTTCTGCTGACGCTTAGGGACGAAGGGGACATTCACTACTGTCTTAGGTTGCTGCAACTAGGTATTGAGCACATCTAAATTCTGGTCTAAACTTACACTTGCTTTGCAAATGATTCTATTCTACCATGGCTACTGTGTGGACGGTAGAGCCCTGCTTCCTCCTGTGTGGCAAAGACACCATCAAATTGACCGCCATGGCTTACTCTGTTTTCCCTCATCTTTGCAACCGCTTGCCTGAGACCATCTGTACAACAGGCAGAATCGCACTGCTGCACCTTCGATAGTTGGGTCACCGTCTTCCACTCTTTGTACTTGACTGATATGTTTTCTCCCTTGAAAATCACTGTGTTGTCATGTGTACACCCTGAAGCTACCTGTACAATCCTGTGATTCACAGTCCAAAAATCATATGCATGTTTAATTCAAATTACCCTTCTCCGCAGCCCTTGTGGCTTTGATCTTTTCCTTGCCCTTGATGACCTCAATCTCTTCCCTCTAGTCACAAAGTTTCTTCTTTCCTATTCTCCATGCCTCAGCTTCTTATTTTGAGTAGGTTACCTCAGGATTTATTCCTGAACATCAGTATTCTAAAGGGTATGTGTTGTACACTTGATATCACTTGAATAAGCTGGGTAGCAGGGCTTATGTGAACAAAGAATTCTGGCAGAACAAATGCAAGTCTTCAGTCACTCCTCAAAAATCTACACGTTGTTACTCAGGATTACCCTGGAAATAACTAGATTAGGGGAAAAAAGATCAAAATCCTAGAAGCAGTTTTCTGCTTTAAGGGGTTCACAAGGTCTTGGCAGAGCTCTAGTAAAACTGAAAACCTCAAACATCTCACATACTATCATATTCCTGCAGAAGTTCCACTGCTGTGAGGAGAACTGCTCTGTGTTCAGGATCTCTGATGTTCAGTTCATCCAAATCTTCTTCTTCTAAAAGCTTAAAAGTATCCAGGTCTTCATAACCATTGAACAGAAAAGTGGGCATGTGCTCCTGCATAAAAGGGGAAGGAAAAAAAAAAAAACAAACTGTAAGACATCATATTTATTCAACTTATTTTGTCAATAAAGATATCAGAAAAGTTTTTCACAACCAGCAAAAAGAGCAGTAGTTTAACAAATGCAAACTGCTGTATAACAACAAAATTATAGGATTATAGCTTGTAGAAACATTGCTCAGAATTCAGGGAGGTAGCTGTGCCAGAAGTAGAATGCTGCACATACTTTTGTATTTGGAATGTACTGTATTAAATGGCCTGGGCAGCATGCTACTCGGACGCACAATATGGCACAGCTCTGTATGAAGGAAGAAGTACGAAGGGTGAACAACAGCTGCATCCGTTTATTCCTAGGCTCTTCTGAACAGAAAGGAGGTAAAAAACTTCCTATTTAAAGACAGGATAACTATTATTATTTTACACTTTTTGCTTTGCTTTTGAAGTATGTAAGCTAGTAGCCATACTATGCAATGATATACAGTCTCTGAGTGCATACAATTTGCAGCCTGCAGCACTTCAAGGCTGACATGCAGGTCTGCCTGGCCTCAGCTATTTTCACTCTGCAGCTAAGACCCAATTCTGATCAGCGGTGTCAGGATCCTTAGGGTTATGAATCTGTTGTGCAGCTTTCAAAATTAAGAATTCCAAAGGTGTGGCCCCCTTCCCACAAGCAAAATTGAAAGGTAAACAGAAAGAGAGAAATTGGACCTTTAAGTTGATGCGATCCAAGAGATCCTCAACTGACTTGGGCTGGGGTGGTCTGCTTTTCCGGCGTCTCCTGGTGGGCCGCTTTGGCTTCTCTTCATCTTCATTTAACACATCCACATAGATAAATTTGAAAGTGCCAACTTTGTTGTTCAACAGGCCCATCCAAGTGCCCATGGGGGGTTTACTGATTATATCAATGATGTCACCTTTCTGTAGACCAAAGAAGCAAGAAAGCCATTCAGGCATGCTTATTGATGGGTATTCAAGCAAACACACCCACTTTCTCTTAGATACGTACACAGAATGGACAATGCATTACAGTTTTCAAATGGTTAACCACAGCTCTTGCAAAAATGTCTGATTACAGTTCTTTTACAAATGGAAGAAAAGGGAATTAAGTGACATGCCTAAGATGACAGAGCAAGACAACACCTGGAATGGACCCCAGCTGTCCACCCTGCTTGCACCCCAGTAGTGCATCACTGCTGTTGTGTACAAATGTCTCTAAGCTGCGCGACTATCTGAAATTGGTGCAAATAAGAACACGCTCAGTGTATACGGGCACAATCTCACATCAGATCTCCTGAGGAAAGGAGACATATGCAGAAGCAACCATGCAACACTGTTGCTTTTCCTAATGTGCTCCTGACCATAAAAAAAGAAATAGACGCACAACTGCTCTTCTATCCTTAAAGAGATTACCTTATATACATCTGCTTTAATAGGAACTAGCTGCCCTCAGAATTTTAAGTAATGAATGTAAGGAGTAAGATAGTTTGAACTGAATACAGTACAACTAAAAATAATAAAAGCTGATATCCAGAAAACGTTAAAGGGAGGTGACAACTGATAGTCAGCAAAGTAATTCAATATTAAATCAAAACAAGTTATATTAACTGAAATGTCTTTAAGAGACACTATGTGCAGGGGCATCCACATTTCCTCCAAGGATTTTGAAGATTTTTTCCATTGATGGATTAATTCATTGTGGCAGACAAAGTATTTTTCCAATCTTTCAAACAAAGTCCTTGCAAAATAGAAATGAACTTGTGGCACATTTTTACTTTCCAGAAACTGAAGACGGAAGTGTCTTTCCCTGGACATGGAGAAATACTAATACCTCCTTATGTTCTATAACATTTTGCTATAACTCAAGCAAATCTTAAACATATCAGAATAAGATAGGTTAAAGGGCTTAAAAAAACACATGTAAACTCATTAAAAGACTAAGAATTGTATAGTGCTTGCAAAGAGTTCTTAAGTAAGAATTTTGCCAAAATAAATATTTGACCCCTTAAAAAGAGATATAGCTGGTACCTTGAGCTTCAGAGAGTCTGTGTCATAAGGACTTGGAGTAAAATCAGTGTGAACCCTGGCTCTTCCACAAAAAGGTCCTCTGTAAGGAGGCTCTTCATCATCACCATCTTCTGATTTCACGCTCTCCCTGTTGCTGGTTGAAGAATCTGTTGTGCTCACTGTCTGACCACCTGTGTGAGAGACATAGTATCAGTCCACAAAAAAGAATCTCTTTGCGAAGAGGGTTCAGAAACAAATGGAGGCAAAACAGAAAATGGGTCCTTCTGCAAACTATGATAATCAAAGTCCTTAAATGCTGCTATTTCTTATATACACATGTGATAGGAGAGTTAATCTACTTTGCACTCCGCTTTTCCAAATTCAGCTCCTCAATGTTCAACTGAGAAGCTGTTTAGCTAGTGTCTCATCCATGGTACATCACAGAAGATGTCATCTTTCTGGGAAGTTTTGTCCACAAAAAAGCATAGTGGTGTAAGGAAGATAAGCTCTGAATCCTGCATGAGGGTTCCAGAATCCCCCTCATGGCCAGAAATTTGGTTTTATGGCAACACTTTGTATTGCTATTACACAAACAAACAAAAGGTGGATGATTTTCAGAACACACTTTCAGTTATTTAAAAACAGAGCTTTCTCTTCAGTTTTTTTCCCACCACGTTCTTGGTTTCTCATGGTCAGTAATTCATAGTGAAACAAGTTCACACCATTTGTGTCCCACTTAAGCTCTGTTTTGTGTAGAGACAACCTTAACCAGAGAGGTTTTAAATAATATTCCTCTAACTAGCTAATGAGAGAACCTCAAGGTCTCTCTGGAGGCGGGGGTGGGAAGCCCATCAGGAAAAATCTAGTGTAAAGATGAGCCTGTTTACTACTGGCCAAGGACTGCAATTCTCACTCCAATCGTTTATATTATAATAGCAGGACCCAGCAGACCCAGCCAGAAAGCAGGATTTCACTTTTCAGGGCTCTGTATAAATAAAAAGCAAAAAAGATCACCTCAGCACCGAAGAGCTTACGGTTCTTTGTGAACCCTTAATGACTAACCCATCAGCCTTTCTACTTTTTAACCACTGCTTCTGCTTTGACTTTCTCTGATTCTGCTTACTGTGGAGATCTCTGATGCCTGAAGCCACAGAAATGGAGCAACGCAATTACAAATGAACTTACTCATTGAGCTCTGACCGCTTAAGGAACTCCTCAGGCTCTCTACTGAGCCACCGGCTTTCAGCTTGGGTTTGTCCAGAGAGTCAGTGTCTGGTGGTGGTGACTGCGGAGAACCTGGCAAGACCCCAGAGCTGGACTCCTGAAAGGGATTGAACCATTTCAGTCTGGTAAATAAACATAGGCAGTGACAGCTAGCATTATAAGTAGAAAGGAACACTGCACAAAACTCACAATTCAAAGATTTTAATGACACATGGTATTTTTGCCAGCAGTACTTGCAAAACAGCTAACACCAAATTCATCTTTTTGAATTAGGATTTTGTACAAAGATGAATACAAACAAATCAGACAATACACGAGACATACAGCAATGTACATTTTCTTTTTCAGTAAATTCTTGATGTCTTTGTTCATTTACCTCAAAGAAACAAAAAAAAAAATTAACGAGAAAATGCAGCCTTTGCACAGTATAAATATTCATGAAGATAAATGCATAAATATAAAAAGATTTTGCTACATGCACAATAGGTGAGGCATATCTCTTTTCATTCAGTCAAGCATTATAGGAAATCAAAAAAGGTCTTTCCTAAATTGAAGTTCTGTCAGCCTCTGTGAAAGACAGTTAAAGCAAAGCAGCAAATACTTGTGGCCAGATAGCTTTTATTTTTTTTCTGGATGCAGAAAGAGATACTGGCACATGGTTTGAGTCATGATGCCAGAAAGGTACAAATATTCTAAAACTACTGTGCCAAAAAGTTTGAAAACAAAAGAGCTGTAGTTTGCATGCAAGAAGAGTTTTTGTGGAGACATGTGGTCATAAAACTTTTAGATGAAACCTATTATTTGCATGCTGCAGAATCATCAGAAAAAAAGTCATCCCAGCATATGACTTCAGAGGTCAAGTCAATCTTGGAGAGAGCTAGAGAGCAGAAGTATTGCTAACTCACTGTAAACTCATTTCTCAAAGCAGCCGCTTCTTAGGCAGACTTTACAGAGGGGCACTGTAAGGCCAGCCGGACACCAAAGCATCTTCTTATCAATATCAAATCCTGTTCGACCTTCAATTTTTTTAATTGTAAATTTAAATTAAATAACCGTAACTGTAGCACTGCCCCTGGTTATGAATAAGTATGGCTAATAGTCCTACAGGTAAGGGATTCTAATGTTGCAAAGCATTGCATACAACTGGTCACGCTTCCGCCTCTCTATGCTGACTCCAGATTTTGCAGTTTGGGGCTGTTAGTTTGAATGTTATGAAGTGCTCCTTTTACAGGCAGTAACGTTTTGCATTAATACAAAAAGGCAGATCCGGTGGGGCACGATTCCGTTTCCATTTCTATTTCTCTATGGCTGCAAGCAGCCCCGGCGGCCAGGGACGAGGCCACTTGGGGGCGATGTGAGCCAGAGAGAGCTCTGCTCTCCAGGCGGCAGCTATTACACATTTCAAGTGGCAAGATTGCTTTTAAAAAAACGCCGAAGAATTTTTGACACTCCACCAAAGCGAGGAACCCAACGTATACCAAAAGGGAAAAAGACAGCAATTGTTCCTAGGCCACTGAAATTCAAAGCCTAATTTACAGCTAATGTACTTCAGGTTTGCCTTTAAGAATAAGCTATAAAAATCTTTAATGAAAGAATAATAGGAAAATCTTCTGTGGGATGCCCCTTTCTGACTACATTGTGCATCTGTTTTAATGGGCTGCTGCAGAGGGCAAGCTATGATGGAGAAAAGATCTGTAATAGCAGAGAGGAACCGTGTATGTGAAGTTATGCTGGGAATTTAAACTAAGGTGTAAATTGCAGATTAAATATATTACTGTGACTCTGTGTCACAGACCGGTTCCTTTAATAAATAATGAAGACAGATAAAGAAATAGAAATACAGAGCGAGATGTGTAATGCTATCAGCCACAGGCTTCTGCTGATGAGCTACTTGAATGAAAATCTGAAAATGCATTTTGATGGTTTGGCATCTATAGGAAGCCATTTCACAGTGAGGGATTTTGTAAGAACATATGAATAAGCCACACCACATAGTCTTGTTAGAAATTTCTTCAGAGATGCCTTGAAGCATGAAAATCAATATTGATTATCACTTCTACACTATTAAGCGGATTCCACTGCAGACCTTACCTGCTCAGACAGAGCGCTGCTGTATTTTTTAGACATCCTTTTCTTCATGGTTTCTTTTACAGACTTCACCTTTTTGCCCAGAGATATACGGGAAGCAGAGGGTGATTTGATCACTTCTTTATAAACAAAGTCTCCTTCTTTGCCCTGCAAAATAAAACAGTGTTTAAGCCTATGAAATGCAAGAGCCATTTCTTTCCTCAGTCAGCAGTCATTGCAGAGGTATCCAGGCAGACACAGGACGGCAGCATGGTGTCCTGTTTACTGCTCTAAATTCATTGTTGAGACCTTGCACAAACCACAGTAGCAGTCCTCTCTCCCGTTCCTTACTCCTAAGGCCTGATTTGTAACCTTTACTGCAGGTACTGCGTGTAGAGGTGGTGGAGTCTGTTAGGATGCCTTTATCCCTTTGAGTTTCAGGTAAGTATTTGACCTGATAGAAAACTCCACGGTTTCAGGCTAAGCCTGTATGTCCTGACAGGACATACAACAGTAGTTGTGGCTCATGTTGGTCAATGCTACATACAGTTTAAAAGGAGTAAAGGTATCTCTGAGATCCTAGCCAAATATATATCTGTGTGTATCTATATATATGGATACCTACATTTGGCTACCCAAATTTACCTTTTATTTTCAGACAGGCATTCAGTTAGCCTTTCATGATGACCATCCCTGTGGTTTTACTGTGGATTGTTTATAAAAACACACCAAAAATGCTACTAAATCCATCAACCACGGTAGAAGGTTACACTTGCACAGCTATTCTGAAGACACACAACAGGGTACTGCCGAACTAAATTAGCTGGTCCATATATAGTGGATAACAAAGGCCAGCTGCTTTGAACACATTTAACCTTTTCTAAACCAGCTTAAGATACCTGGCATTTACTTATGCCACAAGCACACACAGACAATCAACACGGATCAGCTGACATTTTGCCAAACTTACTTCTATGACTCGGCCCTTATTCAGATTGTCCAGGCAGCATGGTAAACACAGTCTTTTCTTCTACAGTGTGTCAGGAACCACAGCAAGGCAGGTCTAGCAAAGCTACTACCAGCACCCTCCATTGCCAAGGGTGCCCCAAAAATCACAATGCAAAAAGGACCAAAATCTGTTTGGCCAAGTAAGTTGACTACAGAATTTGGTCTCTGAGTTGGATCAATAATCCTTCTGAGGACAATTTAGGTACATAAGATAAAAAAATCCTAAAATAAGCGTACATGATATTCTCCATAAAAGATTTTTCTTTTTTTCCTACATTTATGGATGTTTGCTACTTTACTAATTTTCTCCCAAAAAGTTTCTCTGAAATTCATCTGATACTTCATTTATGACAATTCTATATTTTTTCCTTTAGAAGTGGTTTGTGATTACAACTTTTGTGGTAACTTTTGGTCTTTTAGCAGAAATTCAGGACAGTACTTTGCCTTATCTGTTTGGAAAAAACCCTTCCACTTAATGGACTTAAATGTTTTCAAGAAAAAAACCTTGGTCGGCGTACATTACTCTGGTGCGCTGCTTCTCTCCCACTACCGATGCTTGCAGGGAAAAATGTAACACCTAGATTTCACACTTTCTTATATCAAAAACAATATGAACAAAATATGCCAAAGTATCTACGTTTAAACACTCTAAGTTTGGAAATTAACTTTTTTACTGTGTTGAAAATTGATGAATAAAATAACCACCCACAGTTTTAGCCAATTTAGGAATAATTTATGATGTTAAAAAAAAAAAAAACCAAACAAAAAAAAACCCAGAAAAACAAAAACAACCCCCAAAACCACAGCTGACATAATAATATAATGCTGGCATATAAAATGTTTCACAATTCAGACTTAAGTGAACAGAGAAGTTAACACAGCCAATGTTGAAACAGAAAAGAAAAACGTATATGGGGCAAAAGGAAAAAATATGCTGGCAATTTCTTTTGATATAATGTTCTGGCTCATTTCTGTTCTGTTATTTTTGGCCACAGGCTGACCAACAGTAACACTGGGATCAACATGAGTAACATAAAATGGAATTAATTCTCAGGAGAGGTGGGTTGGTGTTCTGTTTTTTTGGTTTTTTTTTTTTTTTTTTTTTTTTTTTTTTTTTTTTAAACACAAAGAGCTCCGAGATCAATTGCGCAGCACCCAGCACAATGGGAACCTGGTCTACTCCAGAGCCCTTAGATACAATGAGAAAACAAATAATAAATCTCTTGCATAATGACTTCCACCCAAATAACTTGCAGAACTTCAGCGAATGAAAGTTTGCCCCATCATTCCAAATTGTAAATATTTTTACCAAGAAAGTATAGTAATCATATGTTTTGCCTGGGGTGATGCTCTGAGGAAGTCAGACATAAGAACAGCCCACAGATGTGCCCCCGGATCTGTGCTTTGATTACTTGTTCCTGCCTCTTTACACATATGGTATATAAATACTTATACACACATGGATATGGGTGGATATGTTATTCTCAAAGCTAAGGAAGTCTGAGGTTAACAAAGATGCTCTGCTTTGTTGGATCCCCAAACTGTTATTACAGACCTAAATTACACTTCAGTCTGTTATAACTCTATTGCACATTTCATTTTATGCTATTTCAAGTCTGCCCCTTCTTGTCTTAAACTCACCATTTGGTCAGAACTGTTTCCAATATGAAGGGAACGATTTGTCAAGTCAAATCCTCCAAAGCTACAGGTTCTCTGCAAAAAAAAAAAAAAAAAAAAAAAAAAAAGATGGATACAGTTCTATCACAATGATTAGCTCACTCAAAACATCTGTGATTTGTAGAACACCAGTGAAAACACAAATGTCTGTAAAAATGGAAACAAACATAAGGATGGGAGATTATAAATCAAGAAATCTGTTATAAAGCAATTTCAGTCATTTGCCTTTTCCAGGGACAACTCCTTGGCCTAAGGTCTGCTGTTGTTGAGTCATCTATCGCCTACCCTTCTTTATAAAAACAAAAAAGACTTTTTGATCTGTTGATCTTATGCATCAAGTTTTCCAGGGTGCTGGCAACACCATCTCAGCACTCCCATCTGCCTTCATAAATAAGACCACGGTAACACTGAAACAGAGAACCACCAATCTTTTAAAGCCTTGAATAACCTACCTTCTGGGAATAGCTGCACAGACTCTATTTCCACTGAAATATAGGGAAACACTACAGGCCTTGTAGGGCAAGCCCTTGGTAAGAGGAGGGAACAAACAGACGGCTATCCATAGGCATTGTGCCCCCAGAAACTCAGCAAGCCCTGATTCCAGCTTAGGTATTTACCATCACACCCGTGGTAATACACAGAAGCTCTGCTACTTCTGGGAGAAAGTACGCTATGTTTACAGTGCCACAATCACCTAGTGGAGTGACTCAGTTTTGGCTGAAGGCACAGATACAGTTTATCATCATCATCCTGAGTAAAAAAAGAAAATCAGCACTACGACACTGCCTCCCTCCCAAGAGCAGAGGGCAACCAAACTCAGTACAGTTGCATTTCCACAGCCAAACATTGTTTACCTGTGGCAGATGAGTCTCTGCTAAAGCTTTGATATCACTTGAAAAAAGACCAGACACTTAGGGGGCTCAGAGGGAATCCAGCTTTCGCTTTGCAATTGGAACGGTAAAACCTTTGACTTTCTATTTGGCCACTGAACAACCAGATGCACCGTACTCAAGTACCTGGCCCTGGCCGAAGTCTCACAGGGCAATCCAGGGAAATGAAGGCATGGCAGCTATAATTTACTCGCACAGCTTCAACTCCAGGCTCTGAGTGTGGGTTGTCAATCTATTGTAAGTCAACCCTTCCGTGTTAGAGTTGAGGCAAACAGGAGGCGGAAGATCAACCAGTTGCAAACCATAAGTTCTTAGGGCCTGAACTATCCAAAAGTGTAACTTCAAAGACACCTTAATACTCAGCTAAGCATCGGATCAGACCTACAAAGGATTGCCCGATCAGTACCGTGAGTGTGTACATGGGAGTCAGTGAAGACCCCACCACCTGAGAACTACCAGTCTGCTTTGATACTCTATTAGGAAGAAGCTAACTGTGCCACTTAGTAAACAATTATATCAATTAATTCTATTAAAGTAAACATTCTTCCTGCCCTGTTCCGTGCTAATCAGCATACATATTAATAGCTTTTAAAAAGTTTTCTTTTCTAGCTCTTATGTTCGGTGCTGTGTACCCACAGTGCTTGGATGACAGTTCTTGTACCCACCACAAGTCTGCTAGAACTCAAAGCTAGCTTTGACTACGCCCCACACACGTTAAAAAGGGTGCTGCGATGTAGATTTTTTTAAAGTGGGGGGGGTCTTTTGTTGGGTTTTTTTGTTTTGTTTTGTTTTTTTCCCCCCAGAAGGCAATGGGACCATGGCATAGCTTTTAAAAATTGTTTTTGGAAAACATTTGAGAGCAACCACAAGTAACAAGATCAGTTTTTAAAGGACAGCACGTTTAGCTACATTCTAGCTAATCCTACAGTGCATGGTAATCCCAGCAACGAAGAGTGGACATCTGGAACTGCTCTGAGCAAACTTGCCTGTCAAACCAGCCAGAGCTCCTCCTAAAGCAGTCTTCTCAGAAAGCAAAATGTGTGTTGGTTAAAAGCTTCTAAATAAATGTACCACGTTAATGATACTTATTGTTTCATTATGGACCTCCCCATACATTTAACGTTTGACCTCCGCCTTCAGATTCCCATAGCAATCCTGGCAATACTGTACCAAATAAAAGGTCTGTGGATGAGGAGAGGGATATTCAATGGAATGGCCATGCAATCGAAAGTATTATCGTTTTGGGAGAAAAGAAAAACTGATGCGATTTGAAAATTTCATGCATGTCCAGGTCACTGAAACAAATATAAATGACAAAAATGAATGGCAGGCAAGACACAGTGACCAGTTCCACTGAATACATAGGCATTGCAATTTCCCTGAGGTTGCAGAGAACAAGCATTAAGTGTGTCTAGGAAGAAGGAGTGGCATTAGTTCAAGCTTGCCAGCTTTTTGCGGTTTCAGGAAGAAATGTGTTGAAAAAGCTAGTATGAGCAGCGTGTCTCCACCATTTATCCCATTCAACTGAGGCTGGAGGAGCAGTTGACTGAGGAGTTCCTCAACAACAACAAAATGCTATCCATTACTCTGTTTGTATCTCTGTGAACAAGCAAAAGTCAGTCCAGATGGTTTTCATAATGAAATTACTATCACGAGACTACTTATTAGAAGAACTGAAAAGCTTGTTTCTTGTTTCTGTTATCTGTATTTAGAAAAACAGCTTTAGAGGGTATTTTTAATTATGGGGCACCTCTAGCACATAGGAGTATTCTCTTTTGCCTGAGATACCGCTATTATTCAACCCACAAAGGGACAAGTAAGGTTTCTCTGACCATTGTAATATCCTTATGGGAAAACAACGTATTTTGAGTTCATGTCTGCTCTATAAACAGTATCCTGTGAGTGGCAGGGCAAGCAGTCAATGCAGAAGAAATAGTAAAGCTGCCAAGAGAGAATGTTCATGGTATTGGGTAGAAAAAAGCTATCTATTTTGTGGCCAAAGAGAAAAAAGTGAACCATTAAAGCTTGGTCACCTCCCACAGGTTATTCAAGGAGACCAAGGCTGTGACTCATATCGAGAATACCTCACACCCGAAGAAATGAAGCAGAGGTCTCTGTAGTTCCGGGAGGAAAAATTAAAAAAAAAATTAAGAAATCTGTAGTTCAAGAGGAAAAGCTGTTTCTACTGTATTTTTCACTGGAATATCTTGCTTAATGTTACTGGTTCACTGCTGTTTCCACCCACTGAAGTAGGCAACATACTTACATTGACAACTAGACAACAGACCAGCTGGCTCAGCTTTGGAGATCTGGCTGTTCCCAAAGGCAAGTTCATAGGAAACTCAGCATCATGGTTAAGGGAACTATCAAAACTGGGTCATATAATCAGGAAGCAGCTTTGGATCTCTCTGGAGTGCTCAAATCACTTAATTTCCCACTGTACAGCACAACTTTCTTTTTCTGGCCACCCCTTGTTCCCTTTCCACAATGCTCTGAGGGAAGGTGCCACCTTTACCCCATGCTAGAAAGAAGGAGCAGTGGCCAGCGACAGAGCAGAAGGGCACTTCTGGTGGTTGTGAGCAGCGAGCAGAAATGTAGTGTCTATATAATGTAAAACTCCCTGTCTTTCTGCAGCTGTGTGTGTAACGGAGAACACAGAGCTGGGTGGGTGAACTGATGAGATGCAAACTGAGAAGGGGAGGGCCAATATGAGGCAATGACAGTAGGAGAGAAACAGAGCACAATTGACTAAGGATGCTCTAATCATCTGAAAATTTTGTTCATCTCTTGGTATTCTTTTAAAATACTGACTCCAAAAGCATCACAAAGAACATATTTATAACATCTCAAAGCTCCTCTGTCTGCCAGCGATCTCAGCTTCTGCACTAGGTGAATTTAAAAATCAGCATTTTGTCATATTTGCTCTCTCTCACTGAGGTATTCTGTAAACATAGGAACTGCAGACTCAACAAAACTCTTCTCTGATGGGATTGTATCAAGCTCTTCCCTTAGAGCTGAATTACAGTGCTTAAGAGTTTCTAACAGAAAGGAAAGCAGAAAGCACTGAATCTTAGTTAAAAGTATGAAGCGGAAAGTGTTGACTGCAACCTCACAGAAACTGGAAGACCACCTTCACGGCAACTCTTTGACTCACAGACTTTTGGTGGATTCTCAAGAGAACCCTTTTAGTACAGCGATCCACTGTGGCAGCCCACTTCCTCTTGGCCTCCTCATCCTCCTCCAGCAGGCATCTCCTCAGGTCCTGCTTGTCGGCCTTGCTCAGGGTCCTGTCAGTAACGGGACGCACCAGCTGTGAGAGGTTGAGGTGACTGTACAGGCTTCTCTCCACCACATAGGTAATATTGAACTCGCTGACAGAAGTGCGCCCTCGTAGCCTTCTGTTTGGGAAGCCACAACCTCCACCCCCTTTCGCTTTGTGCCGCAGTAATTGTAGGTCGCAAGTTGCAGTGGATGCTCCTTTCCTAGCAGGGCGCTGGCAAAGAAAAGCTCTGGAACAGGAATAGTTAGTATCCATTTTCTTCAATCGGATCTGCTTCCTTACACTCTGAATCTCCTCCAGGGACACCAGAAGATGGTGCTTGTGCCTGTTGCTGTCATAAAAGCAAATGCTTTCTGTACTTACCCCATGGCTCAGCGAGCCGAGGCTCTTCTTCATTTCCCCATCTGTCAAGGAGCGGCAAACTTTCTGTGTCTTCTCCTCTTCTGGGTAAGAGAAAAAAGTCCCAAGTTTCTTGGGAGGCTTGATAAGGCCACGGCTGTCAGTTTTGCTGAAGGTCTTCACCAGCTTCCGGTTAGCTCCCCACGTATCAAGACTGCTGGATGAGGGAGAAGTAGCAAGTGAGTCCGAGTCGTCCTCTGGTTGCTTTTCACAGGAGCTGTCAAAGTAGAACTGCTTCTTGTGAACTCCAGAGTAAAGTGCCGATCTGTCATCCAGTATAGGAGAGTTGTCAAGCGAATGCTCTTCCACACCTACAGGGGACAAAACCAGCACAATGCATGTCATCGTTCATAATTCTCTAAGATGTTTCCCTGTACAGCCTTATTGTATTTATTTATGATAACACCCACTTAAAATGGAAGAAAACTCTTCCTGATATAAGCATCCCAGAAGGTATTTGCAAGTGGAAAAACCTGAAGCAGTTCCTTCCATTTGTGAAGTGAGAGTTCTGGGATGAGTTAACAGCAGACAGATGACAGCATCCTGTAAGTAAACTCGTCATAATTTTAAGTTTCTCTCTTTCACCTGCAGCTAAGTAAGACCATAGATGCTCTCACTAAGAACCCCTTAAAAGCTGGAACTGGGATCTTCTGATTTCTCCTGATACTTGCATATGATGTTCAACTCTAGAGAGATTACAATAGGTCAGAAGGTTACACAGGTATCAAAAACCAAACAACTATCTCTCAGGCCCAGTTTTCCAATACCCAGTGCTGCTGCAGTAAGCAGCAGTTTTCCCAGGAAGTTTTGGAGCTGAGCTCCAGGATGAAATGAAAAGTTTTGGGTTTTCAATGGGGGAAGGAGGTACCAATTTTAATCACGCAGAATTTACTTAAAACAGCAGAATTTACTTAAAACAGATGCAAAGGAAAATAAGTAGGTCAAATTGTGGGTGTGCCAGTTTCAACAGTGTCCTGGCAATGACAGAAACACTTGGTTTTCACCAAATACGTATTTCACAGAAAGGGAAGAAGTAGTTTTGCAATGAAAGTACTGGAGATGGGCAAACATCCAGGTCTCCTTTTTGGAGTGCAGAGAAGGGAATAAAGGACCTGAAATTGCAATTCCTTTTCACATTTACCATATAAGAAACTTTTTTCTGGCATTTTCTTATGAGCAAAGTATAGGTTCAGGTATTAGATGGAGTAATAAGAGAGTCAAACAAGAGCACACATCCTCCTCAGTCCTACCTGACAAATTTCACAGCATAGGTACGTATCAGAAACGCACACAGAAATGTGACTGTATTTATTTCTTGCCAAAATAAATTCCTTGCCTGACCCAACTTTGCCTTCACCTTTGATTTCTTCCACAGTTTTACAGCAGAGTTAAATTTGAACCATTACCAAAATACCTATGATTTACTAACAGGGGACATATTTCAAGATGAAAGACGATTAGTTGCCATGTACAGGCTTCTTGTCTCACCTTCAGTTCACTCTCTTGGCAAAACATATTTGACATATATTTTCTGAAACCTAATATGCTATTTTACCAAGCTCAAGCTCGCTGTGACAGTGAAGGAATAGTAGATCACATCTGACACACAACTTTTCGCTCTTGAGAACTTTTCTGAGGTAGGTCTGCAGACTGGAGTCTGATTTTGACACCACTTTCACTGGACTATCCAGCTTGCTCTTTTTCCCCCTCTACTTCTCAATTTGAACGGAAAATAGATGTTCTCCTGGGACTGAATATGTGTTGATAAACAACTTTAGTCCACTGAGTAACTATGTTTTTAAACAGCTTGTAAAATATGCATTGTGTGTCAACACTGTAACAGATGTTATTTGGAGTGAGTCCATGACACAAAGCCATAATGACACAGATGTAGATGTGATTCGTTTTTAAATGCTATATAAGAATGGTGCCCAGGAATTAGGAAGCTTTCGTTATTTAGCTCACTAGGAGCAGGCTGACACAAAATACACATGGATTCAGACATTGGCACATTCTAGTGAGTATCAGACCATCCAGATTTATATTTAGTGCAATAATAGAGTCAATAGTAGAAATGTGGGAGAAGGATCTCGGACTAGTGTACTTTTCTTTAAAAACTACAGGAATGTATAAGGTAAATTTGGCAAAGTTGTTCTTTGTGAAGGAATTTTTGAGGAGGATTATGAGGAATCTTTCATCTGGGGAACTGCACCAACCAATCCTGCTCTCACACTTTGTTAAAGGCTGTCGAACACTGATGAATTTATTGAAATTTTACTGATGTTACTCAATCAAATTTTAGAGCCAACTCCCCAAACCTACCTATCTAAGATTTCACATTACTTCACATTCATAACACAGATTCAAGTAACAGCAGCAAACAGCTCAAGAACTGATCCAGTTAACTGCAGGTAACTTGGAAGGCCAGACAGCAATCCCCAAATCTGACCACAGTATTTTTTGTGATCTTGCAGAGCCCTCTGATATATCCAAATGGGAATACAGACCTACATGGTGAGATATGAGGATGGACAGCATTTATGAAGCACTTGCAATTTACTACATGAAAACTTGGGTGTGCGGAGAATTTACTGAAAGAAAAGTCATACTCCTAACATAGACCTGGCCACTGAAGATGCCTTCTACCTACGTAGAAGTTATGCGGAAGTAATCCATGTTGTTATTTAGCAATGATTGTTTTTGCTAGTTTCCCAAGAGCCAATCTACAAAGGAACTCCAGAGTGCTAGACAGAGTGCAAACTCAGAGTTTTAGATAATTTATTCAGAAAACCTGAAGTTAAAACAGAGAAGAAAGGCAGGAGATGGAGAAAGAAGGAAGCAGAGCAAATTTTTTTTGGAGATAATTGTTAATTCAGTGATTTTTCTGGGAGGGGCAGGGGTGGAAAACTGCGGAAAAAGAAACAACCTGGGAGGAACTGGGACACTTAACTGAAAGACTAAAGATGAAAAGGAAGTAAGGAGGTGAAGCCCTGTAAGAGAGGGAAGAGAGAGCAAAACAGTTAACATGGTGAAGAGAATGTCTGGTCAAAGTGCAGGAAGATGTCTGCACGCCCAGTGGCCCCTGGGCAGCCTGTTCCTGCAGCTGCTCCCACCCCTGGAGCCTCCGTCTGATTGCTCCCTGCAGCTTTTCCCAGGTCCATAGGGAGGGAGGAAGCGGGTAGGAAAGGCCTTTCTGGGGTCCCTTCACCAGAGCAGAGGAAAAATAGCCCTGTTTTGTTTACCCTTTCTCATAAACCATGTTTTTGCCTCCAAGGTAACCCAGCTTTATGCTCAGCCTATGAGGTGACAAAACCTTTTCAGGCCGAGACAGCTGCCCGGTCCAGAGCTCTAAACTGGCTGTGCCTTTCACGCCAGCCAGTAGCACCACCATCATGCGGAAGAGAGGCAGGCTAGATCATAAATCTGCCAACAGCTTCCTGCCACATAGCCAAGAAGATGCACGCGTTCTCCTTAAATGCACTAGGAAGGAATCATAACACGGCTCAGCTCACTGCAAAGCGGAGGGGAACTGGCATATGATCCCAGGAAGGTCACTAACATAGAGGGGTGCTCACAGTTCCAGTGAGGACTCAAGCAGGGCTGGGCCAGAGAGACTCCTGAGGCTCACGCTCCGTTATTCTGAGTGCTCACACACGCATACAGGTCATCCGGAGTTAATTCTGCAGCATGTTCACGGCATTCCCAGGGGCTGAACTCTGCTTCCCGTTTCCCCACCCTCCTCCTCCTCCCTTCTTTCCCCCTCTCCCCTTCTCTCTTGGCAGCAGGGCTCATTCAGGAGCCAAACTGCAAGCAGGCTCCCCCAGAAGCAGAGGAGTTAATCTTACATGAGGCAGTTGCTATCCCACTAGAATGTCTGATAGAGTTGCTGTACTCTTGCCACAGGATGATGCCATGTGGTGTAACTGCATCACCAACGAGCACCTACCCTCCCAAAACTAGCGAGAAGCTTCACCTGTGTGCCGTCCCAGGCCTCGGAGGAGGGAGCAACATGGTGGTGGCTCTGCTTACCTCCTTGCTGAGCCTGTGGGGCAGCAGGCTGGGACTGGTCTGAGTCTCATTCCCTACCCAGCATGGGGTATAAAACGTAAACCAAGTTCTAATCTCTTAATGAGGGGCTCTGCAGCGCTGCTCTGGGAACACCAGATCAGCAGTAACCGCATCCCAGGCTGTTGCTTTCCTCCTTCCACAGTATCAAAATGCAATCACTTGGGTAAGGCATGCACCATAGACAAGGCAGTCTTTCCACCGTCCTTTAAGAACACTCCACCCCTCCCTCCCCCAGCCCTCCACTTTCTGTCTCCTCTCAGTAGAAACACGTATTCACACACGCAGTTTTAACCATATACACATTGCATTTTACCTTCTGTGCTGGGCTTTTTCATTTCTTCCACTCTTATGAGTTTCTTCCTGACTCTGCGAGTAGAATTCACCAGCTTGTGCAACCTCTTAAACTTCACCGACTCCTCTGTTTCATCATCGGATTGTTCTCTTGACTGGCAAAGAAACAAAGGGAATATTAATAAAGTAGTAGTTCCACGGCTTGATCGTTCAAGTCAAGTTAACCCAGCTCATCTGCTGCGCTGTGTCAGTGCAGCTCTAACTGGTGTTATATTTTCAGCCCAGGTCAGACAGAACCATTTAAATTACTGAGGGTTTTCTTTTTTTTTTTTTCCTTTCTTTTTCTGAAAGCATGACATACCATTTTGATTTCTAAATCTGTGAAACGTAAGATCGTAGGCACTGAAATGCATTCCTGCCCTTGTCTTTCTTCCCATGCATTGTGTAATAACTACTTCCACGTCCTCTCTCAGTACGTTTCAGGCAGGGTTTTTTCCCAGGGCTCTTCTTACCATACCAGTTATGCTCCTGTGGTTTGGGTCAGTCACTGGTCTGTCTGGCATCTCAGAACTTGCTGTTTAAACCTGGTTATAAACAGCTTCTCCAAACTGAAGCTCTGTCATTGACGACTTCTCTTCCCCCTCCCCCCCCGCCCAGTCTTCCCAGAAAATCAAAAACAGCAGCACGAGAAAGGGACGGGAAGGAAAAGGAAGGAGGAGACCTCATCTGCCTCACTCACGAACTGCCACAGCTACAAAATACTCCTTTCCTCCTCCCTGCTCCCTACACTCCCCCTGAAGGCTCTCGAGGCTGGAATTAAGACGGACACAGCATTCCTCCAGCACTGACCAAGGGAAAACTCTGACCTTTTCAGATATACAGTGCAGTCCATATTCCCCAGCATCCCGTTTCGTTTTGCATCTGATCCAGTATGCTCAGTTCCAGCTGTTTTCCCTCAAGTATCAAACATTACAGAGACAAAAAAAAATTCCCCTCTCTCCAGCAGCAGTGACACAACGAGCTGAAACAATCCATTCCTTGTGAACGAGAAGACGACTTCGATTTTCGAGCCAGATTCAACGTTCAGTGTGCTACTTCCTCTGTTTTAATCAGTTCAGAATGTGGAAGGCGGCGGGGGGAAGGGAAGGGAAGGGAGAGGGAGAGGAGGCCGGCAGGGCTCTCCGGCTCAGCCAGGACAGCCCTGGCACTCTGCACTGCTGCACATTCCTGCGCAGGCTCCAGCTGGAGTGTGGTATGGATCATATACCTTACTTTGTTTTCACACTCAGTCTCGGCCAATTCGCCGCATTCCTAATGGTCGGCTCTAAAAACCCTCATGCAACTTCCTGTCAGTGCAGCTATCTGGGCTTCCACAGCGCGCGCATCCTTTTTTCTCTTTCTCCTTAATTAAACTTTTAAAAAAAGAAAAAACACAACAAATGCAAGCCAAAACCCAAACCAAATAAAATAAAAAAAAAAAAAAAAAAAAAAAAAAAAAAAAAACCAAAAAAAACAAAACACTTTTCCCCTCT